>BOSO01000128.1:0-21458 GCA_018403395.1 Gorsachius goisagi
TCTCATTATTACTATTATTATTATTTTCTCTTATTAAACTGTCTTTATCTCAGCCCTCAGCTCTAACCTTTTATTTTCTTCCTGATTCTCTCCCCCATCCCACTGAGGGGGGGTGGGGAGTGAGCGAGCGGCTGCGTGGTGCTTAGCTGCCAGCCGGGTTAAACCACGACAGCAGTCTATAAACCCTAGGCTTGCCATTAGCAATCTTGCATTGTTCATTTTGGTTTTCTTTTTAAAGGTTTCTTTGTTTTGATTAAGTTGGTTTTTAGGGAGGCTTTCTCATTCCTACAAGAATGTTGAATGTGACTGCCCTTCAAGAGGAGAGTTTTAGATAAGTTCCTCATGCATAAATCCAGATGTGCTTCTCTTTTTATGGTTTCTCCAACAAGCTGTTTGAAGAAGCAGTCACCCACAGGAGTTTCAAATGATATTATCTGTTGATCTATACAGAGATGAAACTCAATCTCTCTTCTCTAACCTTGCAGCCTCTTTGATCTCCTGTAGCACATCATATCAACTGTCACCTTCTTGATCTGTCCTAATTATATACAGAATTTCAGTGCATGAAATCTATGTGTTACTAGCACGAAACCATGAGCCCCATGGGTTTTGGTGCCTGTGGCCCATCTGATTCTCAAATTTCTGAGTTACCCTCCTCTCAACTAGCCCCCGGCAAGGCCCCACAGCACAGCAGGCCTCAGGCTCTCTTGTAGTCTGTGTCAATGCATCCTAGTTGGACAGGCTTGTCTTATGACAGAAACTTCTGTTCTTTCCAGATTAAAATACTGTGCTGTAGATCAGGGTCCAGCAGTAAAAGACACAGGCAAGACTAACTCTATAGAACTGTTATTTAGAAGTCTTATTTGCAAGTTTCAAGAACTCACTCTTTGGTCTCACAAGTTAAATCTCAGCAAACTCAAAATCAGTTCAATGTCTCGGTATGGAACAACTCCCAGATACTAATTTAAATCTATAGTTTCTCCTCCACTGCCTAGTCCATCCATTTTTTTAGTTCCCCATCAAGAACCTCCCCATCTCCTGCTCTTTCCTTTCTCTACAGTTAAGGAAGACAGACCGGGATTGGGAACTCCACTGTCACCAGCCCAGCAATCCCCTTTCTTATGCAGTATACACAGTAGTGGATAACCTTCAGCCTACCATTTATCAAGAGACCTCACACTCCACAACAGAGAGAGGAAGGCATAGAGATTACTGTCATATATTCTTCCATTTCTTATGCTTGTTGGTACAGTTAGTCTGTATATTTTATTTGGCTCGATGCCTTCATTTACAGCACTTGCAAGATCTAGGCTCTCATTGCATTACACGGTATGCAAGTTCCTGCCAGTGTCCCACTGCTTAACTTTGACCAGGCTTCTGTAGCGCTTATGTAGCACACATTATGTCAACAGCCTAATTACATTTTGATTTAGGGCAGATGTTTCAGGTCTGTCTTTTGTTCTTGTAATGAATTAACATTTCAGCAGAAGAGTATCTTCATTTCAGCAGAAGAGTATCTTCTTTTGCTTTTGGTCTATTACTTCATAGGCCTTGCTTTATTTGTTGAAGCTGTTATTCTGTGTTTTCTACCTTAATATTATGAGTTTCTGTCCTATCTTTGAGTGTATAGAGGCTTTGAAAGTTCATCCTAGAGGACGAGTCATCTTGAAATACGAGCTTTGTCAGTCAGTTTTCTCCCAGCCTACCAGTCTTTCAAAATGACCCAAAAATAAATGTACACAAAAGTATGCACCAGACCCTTGAAAAAAACTGCAATCCCAGGACTGGCCTCTGCCATTTTCACTCCTGTCCTACAGTGTATGAATTCCAAAAATGATCTCATGGAAATCAGTGGGACTGCTTGCTGAGCAAAGTACTGTGAAGCCTGAATAAAGATGGAGATGTCTGGACCTTATTTATCCTACAATGTCTGAGAAAGTTTTTCAGCAAAAATAAACATCTGTCACTGGGATTATATTGTATGTAAAGAGGCAATAGGGAAAAAACTTCACTGCATGATAGAATGTCAGAGTTTTGTGACTCAGTCTTCACTGCATGGAATGACTGAGTCACAAAACTCTGCTGGTTTCCAAACCTCACAGCTCTTGCAGGTGCTTAAAAGCCAAGTAAAATGGCTATTTGTTAAAATCTAGCCACTCATGAGCATTCCACATAGTGTTGCTATGAAAGAATACTGGAAAAACATTCTTGAAGATTCAAAACCAAAAACATACTACACAAGCTATAATAATAATATTTCATTTCAGAATGCTGAGTGAAACATGTGAGGACAAAGTTATACTAGGCTGATCAAAATGGAAATTATAGATGCTTAATATACAAAAATACTTCTTTTCCTCCTGAAACAATGCCTGGTCGATTATAAAGCGACTCCTTCATGGCCTTTTCTTATCTACTGAAACCTGATGATGACTACATGATGCAGTCTTTTAAATCCTCTTGTTGCACTTCATCAATGTACCAGTTATTACGGTATTTGTTACAATTTTCCATTTTAATTGCTGCTTACCTACAGTATTCAAGCACACAGAGAATGTACAGCCTCCAGCTGTATTTTTCTTGAGAACTGTTCACAGTGACTTTATATCCCCAGTGATTTTCCTAATTATCATATTTCCATTTTAGTTTAATGTTTTTAATCTTCCTGACTCATTTGCTTACCACACATATAAGAAGCATATTCCCATCTTACACCAAGCAAACAATTTATCCTTAAATAACCAGCCAGCAAGCTCTGAGATGTATTTCAACCTACCCAGTGTGTATTCATTCTGGTTCACAGGTGAATAGATAGATTCCTTCAGACAGATCATGCTTTCCAGCCTTTCCTTTATGAAGGCTCCCCAGTGCTTCAAACCCAACTGCTGCCCAGGGTGAGCAGTGTACAGTAAAAAGAATTTTATCAGGGTATTGAATATAAATTTGAGGGAAAAAAAAGGTAAAAAGTGATCTGCTTTCAGAATGGTTTTACGCTAAAAATTATATCCAGACCTGCTCTTGATTCTAACACAACCTCTTCCATTCCCACAAAAATCTTTCCTTAGAAAAAATGTTTAAAAGGATTTTTCTTTCAACTGGCATTATTATGTCCTTTCTGTTGAAAAAGATGTTACAGTCACAAATCTGGTCCGCTGGTCCAAACACTATAATCAAACATAATGTGCAAGAAGTAAACAGTTTTCCTAATGCGTTGGAACCTTATTTAGTTCAAGAAGTAAAGAAAAGCAAATAAACAGAAAGATCAAGGAGCAAAGAACAGGACCATTTTAGGCCAAATGACTACAAAGTCCAGTTACGTGTAGAGCTGACTTATTTTTGCTATTGTGGTCTTAAAACAGGTAAACAAAACGAGAGAAATATCAAACAGTCCTCTGGCCACTGGCTAGACAGTGCAAACTCTCCACTTCTCACTGGTCTCCCAGGGCTGGGCAGGACATAGACAACTGGTTTCAGGAGCACATGCATGGGTTACTTGGGGAGGGAGTTCCGTATAGATGTCTGTTATCTAAATCACGATTGTTGCGCTTGTCATATACGAGAAGTAGTTTGAACACACAGAATGACCTCTACAGTGAATAAGCTGGAAAGAGAAGACATCAATGGGTTTAAAAAGCAATTAAGGAAAAAAACCTGCTTCCTGTGTTACAAACAGCAGATTCGACAGAGATTAAGAATGATGTGCTCAAAAGCAACAGGCCTCTAACCAATTGCAGCCGAATTAATTAAGTTTCAGGGAGATCATCAGTCAAGACAGAAATTATGAGAGTTTTAATTTTATGAAGAGAGCAAAAGAACTCTCTTGTTCTTGGGACTGGCGGAACTGCTGAGATACGAAACTTGTTTGAATGCCTGGGGCTAGGTGAGCAGGACTGGCTGCTTGCCAATAAAAGTAAAAGGAGGCAAAACAGAGAGATAATCCAATTTTGGATACACTATCTTCAAGATGGTGGCATGACACATTTCTTGATCTATTAGAAAGACACAGTGATCTTTAGGTTAGATGGATGGAGACAACGGAGAAAAAGCAAGAAAGGAAAGGAGGGGTCCAAACAGGAGCCTTATTCTCTTCCTAAAAAGGCCCAGAAAAGGGGCAAAAGAAAAATTTACCAGAAAGATCTGAGGATTACAAAGGAGATACAGAAAGCAAGGTGTCAAAGCACAGTACCACCCAGTCAGATTCAGAAAGTGCAAGCAGATTTAGAAAGCATCTATGAGATGGTTTAGACCCATTGAATGCTCAGAGGTAAGAATAAGACATTATGAGAGCTCCTAATGACACTATTACTGACAACCAAACAAGATGGAAAAATGTCTTCATCTTTTTGCTTCCGTCTTCCTATGAGAGAAGAGCTGACAGCCTATTAACTGCCTTCCAGCTGCCAGGCCCCTGGAGAATGACCCGCACCGGCGGCCAGCACGGAGGGTGTGAAAAAGAAAGACTGCAGCAGTAACAGACAGGAACCGAGAGGCCAAGCAGCTGCTTAACACACACGTGGAACGTTGCATTTCTTTGAATTAATCGTTCTTCCGTCTCAAAAACATAGTCTCAATATTTTACAAAGGCACTGAGTGTCAGTAGTGGCAAATGTCTGAATAGAAGTTGTCCTGTTTAATAGTATTCTTTGTTGTATTAAGTCTGTCATCTGTACACTCTCACCCACAGGTTTGGTACAGGCATCACACAGTCTTGCTGTTTTTTCCAGCTTTGGGATTCATCCCCTCTTCTGTATCTGCTGTCTCTCCTACCCATCCCTGTGAGATGCTGTGCAGGGTGTGCATGCATCCCTGTGAGATGCTGTGCAGGGTGTCCGTGCCCAGGCGCTGGAGTGCGGGGCTGCAGGGCAGTCTCTGTGAGGAGAGGCCAGGGCTGCCGGGTGCTGGATCCAGCTGGCTCCAGTGGACCCAGTGCAGGGCACAGCTGGGCCCCGCAGCCAGGTGGGTCAGAGAAGGCCAGAGGAGAAGGAGGGGGAGGAGGTGCTCCAGGCGCTGGAGCAGCAATTCCCTTGCAGCCCCTGGAGGAGAGCACAGTGGAGCAGATATTCACCCTGCACACCATGGAGGACCCCATGAAGGAACAGGTAGATATTTCCTGAAAGAACACCCATGGTGGAGCAGATTTTTTCCTAAAGGACAGCAGCCTGTGGGAAGGACCCACACTGGAGCCAGGAAAAAGTGTGTGGAGAAAGGAGTGCCAGAGAGCAACCGTTATGACCACAACCCCCATTCCCCATCCCCCTGCGCTGCTTGTGGTAGCAGGGGAGGAGGTAGAGCAGCTAGGAACGAAGGAGTGAGCTTGAACCTGAAAAAATAAAAAGGGGGTGGGGGCTAGGGGGATGTGGGTTTTTAATTTTTGTCTTTGTTTATCACCAACTGAATCTATTTAATTTGGCAATAAGTTAAATTAATTTTCCCCAAGTCAAGTCTGGTTTGCCCATGACAGTAATTGGTAAGCAGTCTCTTGGTCTTTATCTCAACCCCTGAGCTGCTTCATCTTATCTTCTCCGCCTCTCTGCTGACAAGGGCAGTGAGAGAGCGGCTGGGTGGGCAATTGTGGCTGGCCTAGGTCAGCCACCATATGTAGCACTGTGACAGTAACCAGTACCATTTTATTGAACTGATATAATCAGTAGATGGTTGTTACAATAGATTTGACACCTCCGGGCCCCGTATTTGCATCTCTGCTATGCTGCTTTTATGTTCCATTGCTCTATATTTCAAAAAAGATCGCTATATCTCTTGTCAATAGATTGTAATTCATCCAATAAAAACTTCTCTTAAGAACTGACCTTGAGTTTTGTTGTTATCTTCCTACAGTATTTTCAGAAGTTTGTCAACAAAAGAACCAGAAAAATATGGCAATCCATCGTTTCCAAAGCACAAGGAAGCAGTTTATTCCCTATTTGAAGATAGCTTTTGCAGGGCTATGGTAAAACAGCTTAAAATCCTACATTAATAATATAGATGGCACATAAATATGATACCTTTCAAATGGATTTTTTCTAGGTTTCAAACAGAAATATGCTTAGAGAGGAAAAGAGATTAAAACATTATGGTTGTACTAGTTTTAATCTCTGCTATAAAAAAGGAAAGCTCTTTAAAGCCAAAATTCTCCAGTACATTCCATGGGGTATACTCTTCCAAATGTACCCAAGTTTGCAAGCCATAAATCTGGAAGAAGCCTCAGCAAGGTTGCGAATATAAAATCTGAGTTTCCAAAGAAAAGTATCATAAGAATTCAGGTGCTTTATTGTTTGCATGAGTAGACTTAAAAAAAAGTGATTTCAGCTTTTCTTTGACCATTGTTGAACTTAAGCTTTAACATCACTATCTTTTAGGGATCTTACCTCCTTCTGCATGTTTCTCATCTTTGACACAGGTATCATGTAAAGACCCATTTGGATCACAGGAACAGGGCTGGCATGGATCTGGGCTATCTGGCAATACCTATAAAAACAAAGAGATGACAAAACAAAATCTTAAGTTTAATAATTAGAAACTTGTATTTACTTCTTAAACAAAAAGTAGGAGAGAATGACATTTGTGTAGGTAGCTTGTATTTTAACAAAAATGAGATGGTTGCCAAACTTAGCCCATGAGGTCTAGGCATTAAAGTTACATTTTGGATTTTTATTTAGAAACATGTGATTTAGATATGAATACATTTTCAACTAAAAAAACAGGTGTAGAGATAATAACAGGCCTTTGTATAATTAAAATCAATAAATGTAATGAAGTAGATTTTAAGCATTCATTACCTAAAGTAGTATTGACAAAGAGTTCAGTTGTTCTGGTCAAAATGATTCAAAAAGCTAACTAAAGTCAGTAACTGAACAAAAAGTGAAGAAAAGTGAACATTAGACAATGGAACAATTTCCTTTTGTTCTTGAAAAGGTTACCTCAACCAAACTTAAACCTTAGTCTAACATCACACTGGGAATATAAAGTAGAAGTTCACCATGAACTAAGTATATACACATATTATAGATACACTATACACACACACATACATAAAATCTCTATTAGTTGGATGATAACCTGATTCAGAGGGAAAAAATCAAGTGCCCTGCTGTTGAAGAGATCAGTACTCCTTTTCTCAAGCTCTAAGGCTAAAACCAGTATATCAAGGAGAATGTAATTATTGTTATTAGCTGATGTTTTCTGTGTTTGAGGATTGAAAACCAATCAGACAAAAGGCCATGATTCACCAAACTGAAACTATATAGACAAAACATTTAAGCACAGCACTAGCTCTCTAAAGCACAGGCATAGCCCATATTGGCAATACAACCTAATAAGAGATTCATTTTCTGACAGCTTCAACTTAGATGAAAATACAGCCTTATATGATGAAACATAAAAAACAATTCCCGCTGCACTGAAAATGAAAGGCATTCATGAGACACTATAGAATTTCAGTGGTTATTAATTCTACATTACATTTAAAAAATAAAAATTACACACTCTCTTCCTCCAATATAAAATATAGCAATATTTCTTTGATCTTTGAAGACAAGTCTTTACATTCATTACTGAGGCAAAAGTTCTGTTTACAGGACCACATCCTCCTTTAAATTAAATTGAAATACAAGCTGGAGGCCCTGACCTCAAGTGCATTCCTTCACATCAACACAATTCATTCATATTTCTGCGAGCGTTAACTTTACAGATTTTCACCTGTGAAAAGCAACTACTGCACTGTCAGAATTAGAAGTTAACCTTCATAAAATGGCAGTCCAAACAGTGTCCTCTCTTTAATAACTTAACTCCCCGTGCTGAAGTGATGGATTGAATGCGGAGCTTTACAGTGAAGTCACAACAGAACAGGCACTTACCCCTTTAGGTCTGAAGTAACCATCAACGCAGGTCTCGCAGTTTATGCCACCCGTGTGGCTGGTACAGTTGACACACACGCCACCCCCGATGTATTCTCCGTGGACATTCAAACTCTGATTTCTGTCTGCAACATCCTGATCATAGTAACACTCCTCGGTCTTCCCATGACAGTTGCATGCTGAAAGAGAAGGAACTGTGTTAGCGAACGCTCCGGCTGGAGATGGCACGCTGCTAGTAAGGTATAAAAGAGTCGTTCAACATTTTATCATTGGTGCTGCGTATATTGCAACCGACAGCACAGCCAAGCATTAATTTACTATTTCAGCTGTGAAAAGTAATGTGGTCCCATCACAAACACAGCCTGGAATTCTGTATATTGCATTTTTTTCTCAATGCTTTGTCTGGGGGAGTATGGAAGCTGAAAGATAGAGCCTAATTAGGTTCTTCCTGGTTTTTTTGTTTTGGTTTTTTTTTTTTCTGTTTAAATTGGTAGTCCAGAAACCTTTTGGTGGTTGCACACACATATGGATCATGAAGGAGGCAACTAATTGAAAATACGAGAGGAAGTATAAGGAAAGCAGCAGAATGGTATGTGTAAATTAAAATAATTTCCATGAAAGCTGAAAGACATCCTAAAAACACTTGATTTGCACATATGCGTATAAGAACTGGGTCAGAACAAAGAGATCCCCAATCTTGAAACGTCTTTAGATGTTCAGATTTGAACTCTTAGGCTTCAGGTCCACATGCAGGAGAGCTAATTAATAATCTGTTGCTGTGAAATTGAGGTAGCTTGCTCTCTTTCTGCCTTCCCCTGTGGTATTAAAACATTCATTTCCACATAAAGAGAAATTCAAAGCTCATCAACGTTGTAGGGAGTCATTCTCCTCACATCTGAACCAGATCCCAGGGAACTGCTTCCACCATGGAGGTACAACAGTTCACTATGGGTTGAACAGGGCGTAAGACGAGTCTCTTAAAAATTAAACACGAAAATAAATGTACCCTGATTTCATTCCAGAGTGCATTCCCAGTACAGACACAGTCCCTACTGAAACAGAGACCTCCGTGACTAAAGTTTACAGGACACAAATAAGCAATTATTACTTTTAATATGGGGATATTTGGTTCTTTTTATTTATTTTTAACCACTCATGGTAAAACTATAGCTGCTACAATAGAATAGATACAACTGTAGCTATATGTAGCTACTATTGCATAAACACTTACATGTAATGGAGCACTAGATTTTATTATGTTCAGAAATAAAAGTGGTATGTGACCTTCGGAAGTAAGATGTTAAAGTTCAATTATAACTATCCTTACTACAGTAAATCTGAAAATGAAATTCCCACCCTGTGGGAAGATGATATTTCAAGGTATGTTTTCATTCCATGCTGGAAAACTAGATACATTGTTTTTTCTATTAAAAAAAATCAGAATCTCAAATTGCATTTTGATCATCTAAAAATATTTTGTTTCAGCAAGGCTGAATATTATATAAAAGTGGCATTTATAAAAAAAATCATGATATTAAAGTTACAGTCCTGTTATCAAAACAAAACCACCATAACTATAAAAGCTAAACAAGTCAAAATGATTTTTTATACAATATTCCACCAATATCAGCACATTACAATAAAATATTCTGAGTTCAATAAAACCACAATTCTACATTTAATTTTTCTGTTAACTCTTTTAAGCCCGTCTAAGCAAGTGAGCAACAACTGATATATAAACAAATGTGGTTAGAAATAAAATTAATTGCAAAATCATGTAGGACTCAATTTCAGTTTTCATCAGCAGTTGCAACAAACTTGCTTTTCTTCACCACTTTCAACTTACGTTCACATTCATGCTTAACCAGGAAAGTGCCAGCATGCCAAGGCTTTTGATTGAAACCAGGACAACAGCGATCACATGTCTCTCCGCATGTGTTGTGCTCACACTGACAGACGGATTTCTAATTTAAAAGAAAAACAAATATTTATACAATGTGATGATTTGGAGAATCTGTCCATGTGCATAATCTGCACTCCAGTTCAAACTATGAAAACATTAAGAATGGCTATACTCTGTAATTCCTCTGATTATTCATTTTTATTCATTTATGTATCGTGCATTCACCAAGTGAGAGACAAGAGTGTGTTTAACTTCTATAGCTCTGCTATAGAAAACAGTCACGATGCAAAGGAACACAGTTGGCCAGGGAATCTAAGGAGGATCTAAGAATGTAGGAGAACCTAATTCCAACAGGCTGAAGAAAGGAGGATGGGAGAATGAAAGTTCCCCATTACAGCAAACAACCCAAAGTGCTGGTAGCCCTCAGATACAGCTTTACGTTACAGGAAAACTGATCTGATAGCCAGCTTACACTAGGAGTGAGACCATTCTCCATCCTTCCCTTAGATGCAGCAATCCTGCAGCTGCAGAGCAAAATCAATTCTGTTGGCTGATCCAATAAAAATTAGCTTTTCTTTTACCTTTAGCATTATTTTTTTTACTGGAGGGGTCAAATTATCATGTAACCTTCTAACTGCATAACTAATTCTATGCGCGGGATAGCAGGAGTTTTCAAACTAATAAGAGATGAGAGCAGGACCAGCCTTTCAGTCACTTTTCAGTTCTTCTGCAGATCACCTTAGCCCCAGCTTAGTCCCAGCATGAAAATATTGCTGTAGGGAACACCCAAACTCTCTGAGCCACAGAAGCAGCTTAGAAGAGATAAAAGAAACTGTAGTTTGGAGAAATAAGGAGCAAAAATTGCCTTCCCTATAGTTCTTCAGTGGAGGGGATTCACTGTGGTCCTTGTGCAGCCAGTCAAGGTCAAAGCAGCAAGTTAACCTGGAGAAATTCTAGAGCTCACAGGACAAAGCATAAATCTTGCAAAACAACGTTAAGTTAAGGAATGCTTCAGAAAAGCAAGGCAGTAAATTTGAGCAAGTTTATTCTTCGTACTGCTAGGGGAAAGATTCATTGTGCTAACAACTACAGTCATGATGTTTATAAGCCAAAGACCATCTATTTTGGTATGGCTCGGTCCAAAGAACATCCCTGGAGAGCTAAACCAAATACTCCAAATCTCTTATGGCTTGAGTTGTTTCACTTATGCTATTTTTCATACTGGTCAGGCAACAAATACATATTTGTCATCCTGCAAAACAAGACACCACACTTGCCAGAATGCCTTTATTTTATCTAATAGCCAAACTATCTGAACTGAAGTGTGCATTAATTGCAATAATAGCACTTATTTTCTGAGTGAGGCCCAATTCTAACAGATGGCACTGAGACAATGCTGCAGTTTGATAACTAAGGCCATCTGAAACAATAGTTCAACACATCACCACAGAAAAGGATTAGAAGGATTAAACCAAGGAGTTTGTAAGATTTTTTCAAGGACCCATGGAAACTGCTTGGAACTCTAAATGCATTCTCTGTAAAATTTCTTCTAGTTTGTTATTTTTTTTTATCAGTTCCTACATAATGGCTTAATGTCATATACAAACAAGATTTTCTGTTAAATTCTACAAAGGTCCTACTTAAGTGAATAGTATATGAAGAGATCTCACATTGTGGCACATTAGCCATACTAGTAGATTGGAAATCCTGTATTAGCAATAAAGTTTGCATAGATTTAGACCACCAGTAACAAATTCTGTTTTTCTGTTTCAGTTTGGAAGAAATTATAAACAGCTCATGATTTTCTAGACCAATCACTCATTAATATTTTCTGCATAGTAAATGTGCCATTCTAGAGCCATCATCTGTTTCCAAGTATCGATTAAATACTTGACAGTCATTTAGGAAACATCTTGATTAATATCAACAAGGAAAAGAAAGACTGACTGTTAGTGCTCATCTCTACAGCTACATAACACAACCCAAACTTCTGTTGTTCCAAGGAAACTTTTAATATGGACTGAATTATTTGAAAACTATTCTTTCATTTCAGAGAAAGTCTCCACTGACATTGTATGAATGTTTATTATTCTGATTCCCAGCACTATTTCATCCTGGCACTGCTTCTGCCTGTTCTAGGTGAAAGAGAGACATAAATTCACAGAACTCTGAGGAATATCAAGATTTTTTTCTCATGTTCCACCCTATGAATAAGGCATATTAAAAAAAAAAGAAAAAAAGAAGAAGAAAAAAAGAAAAATACGTACATTGGTTGCTGGATCCAGTGGACAAGCCTTTGCATGGCCTGAACATATACACATGCCTCCAACAGATATATCTTTTATAGAATAGTAATACTGTAAGACAAAACAGAAAGTGAATTGCTAAGTGGATTGTAAAGTGCAGGTGCCAAACTACAGAATTCATTTCTGGTGACAAAACTGTCAGGTCCTGTTTTATTTCTTTTTTGATCTATTACAAATATAGCAGACAGTGTAATCCAAACTGCATCTTGATCAACAGATTCAGGCTTAGTGAAAGAAAGGGTATAAATTGGCACAGTTCCATTTGTTTGAAGTCACAAGAGCCATGTCAATTTACACACAGGATGCACCAAACATGAGCATAGGAAAAGGCTATATGCACACTGGATAACAAAAAGTCAAATGCTATAGAATTTACTCCCTTCAGAAAACATGAAAAGGAAAAGCCATGATGATGGGGAGGAGAGAAGCTAGAACAAAAATTAAGAAGGAAACACCTTTTTTCACCTTAGTTGGGTCTTACTTGGGCATTCACTGAGCTGTGGAAACAACTAGTTTTCACTATTAGTCCTACGAATGACTATGGAATAGTCTTCATTATTGGGATTTAAATAACTTTTGACCTGTTTCTCTGCCATTTGACCATTTCAATTTTTCTCTTTGGTGGGGATTAATAGCCCTAACTAGAAAGAAGGATGGAAAGATATTTATACTCATGTATTATGACATCTGTGAAAAGTGAATCTCGCATGGCATCTCATCTATTTTCATCTGTTTTGGCAAGGGTCCTGTAACATCCTAACAATTGGCTAATCAAAACAAACATATGCTATTTGCAAATTTTGCCATTTCTGTGTTCAACCTCTTTTTCAGATCATTAATAAATATATCAAATAAAATGGGAACTCATATAATTTACAGTTAACGCTCTTCCACACACAAAATGTATTAGTTATGGCTACCCTTTGTTCCTGTTTTGTGGAATAGAGGCTTGTCTAACGTTTTCTGTAGGGAAAGCCAGGCAAGAATGGCAAGTTTCATTTGTTCCCTGTTCCTTTGAGAAGAACCTCGTGGAGAGATACCATACAGAAGTTATCGTTCTTAGTTGGCTTGAGAAATCTGTGGATTGTCCTGCACTAGGTTTTCATGAGCCTACCGTGATTTTTAATTGGGTTCTTATCTAGATTCAGTTCTGTGTTTCTCATCAGATTAGAATCAGATTATTAAATTTCCACGCAGTTTCCAGGATTAGCGAGGCTGCAATAACTGCACTCAACTGGAAGGTTTCTGGGTTTGTAATACAAACCAGAATGGCACATTCCAACCTTTCAGAAACAGCCAGCACTTTATGTATTTGGAGGAAGAAATGGAAACCAGAAATGTGGAACAGAAGAAGCAAATTTTATTTGCAATTATCTATCACTGATAAATTGTATTAATTAAAGCCAAAAAAAGCCATATTCCCCCTTCATAACAGGATTTAATATAGTGGTACCCTGAAAAAATAAAATAAAAAAACTATGAAAAATAAGATGATCAACAGAAAGAGGAAGTGAGCAGAAAAAAAAAAAATGTGGAAAGGTATACATCCCCCAAAACAGCTTTTAAGAATGCTTGGGAGAAAAATCAGAGGAAAAAAAAGAATAACACACAATATTTGAGCAGTGGAAAAAGAAGGAGAAGCGGCACAGGAAGAAAGTACAGACTGCAGAAAGAAGAGATCGGGGTGTGCACACCCAAGAAACAGTGGTGAAGACAGGGGTATGGTTTGAGTTTGAGTGCTGCATCCCCGCTTTTAAGCTAAAGCACAACCTGAAATTTTTAGTGTTAGCAACAATTAGATAATAATGTTAAAAGTGTTGCATTCCGCCACTGCTACTAGTTATAGCACCACTAGTAAAATTCTAGTTAAAGTAAGTGTTCAAGGAATGTTAAAGGTAGCAAATGATTGAGCAGCAGCAGAAGAAAGAGGACATCATCTAACAGCAACCACTTGCCAATTACCTGCATCCAAATGTTTATCACCAAAGGAGCTGTGTGCTTATGTTAATAAGCATAGTGTGTATGTTAATAACATTATTAACAGAAAAGATAAAATTGTTACTAGTGCTATGGAGAAGATAACAAAAAACTGTGAAGAGGGAATCCTCTAACACTAGGATTTTGACAAATAACAACAGGTCCTTATCTTCTCCCAAAACTTCCTATGGCAAACAAAGGCAGGTACAGCATTTACAAATGTAAGAGAACTTCTACACAAGCATTTCTACTCTCTTGCTAGAACTTACCCTCCTGGTAACAATGGGATCAATTTCATTTGGATCCTTGTGTGCGAACATCATTAAATCAGCATTTAGTGTCCGTATCCTCTGAAATCTCAGGCGAATAAAGCGAGCAGAGGTGAATTCTAGTAATACACGTGAAGGATCATCAGCACTGGGCCGTCCATTAATTAGAGAAGTGTGAATCTGAAGACAGAATTATTAAAGCAATAAGGAATCAGAGGACATCAGTGCTGCCAAGATTATGCCAACAAGTATCATTAGAGGGACTGTGTGAATGATTTTATAAAGGTAAAATACCTTCTTCCTTTAGAAAGCAGATTTCCCCACAAAAATATTCCACGTACTCACAGACCCCAGGTACAGAGAGGCTTTACAGCAAAAACATTCTGAGCAAAGGAAAGTCATCAGCTACAGAAAGACTGCAGCCCAAACTGCATACACGTATCAAGGCCCTACAATCATGTCCATGCAGCAGGCAACTCCTTTCTCCTCCTCTACTCTGAAGTAGGTATTTTCAAGTTACCAAACAACCAAAGGGCTCAAAAGTTTTGAGTTAAAGGAATGGATACTTGGCATGGGACTCAGAACTGAAGAGGGATCAGTTTGTACCTCTTAGAGCAGTCATCATCAAAAGACTTTTGAAGTGGGTTTCTTCTATAGCCAGATAACTTGTAAATACTGAAAACTACAACAGCTAGATGAGACAAAATAAGCATTCATAAACATGTCCCCTTTCCCACTGTCTCTTTACACAACACATCATTGCCTTCGAATCTTGTTCTCACCAAGTTGAAGCAATTTCCTGGGTTGCAACTGTTTTTACCTGCTCCCTAAGGAAAGTCTTTATCACCTCTGAGAACTCTGTTCAGCATTTGTTTTTCCAAAGACACTACCAGTCTCTGCTTACACTGTAACCGCAGTGTAATCTTCTGTAAAGATTGACGCCCTTTCTCTGCCTGCCCCATTCTAAAGTCTAGAAATCTTCTAGGTCAGTGTGCTCTGTGGCTCTTTCATAAAAAGACTCTGACCCCAGTTGCAGCAGCAAGGGCAATACAACAAAAATAAGCAATCTTCTTCCCCTCCTGTCTTTTTAGCTGATCATGGCACACATTAGCTGTGAATCAACAAAATAAAGCAGATGGGCTGCTACAGAATTGTTCTCGGAAAAGGCCTACAAGAAGAAGAATGTCAGGTACAGCAAAATATTGTTAATGAGCACCTAGGGGGAGGGAGGAAAGAAACCATTAATTTTCCTGTATTCTGAAGTGTTAAATTTTAATTGGGGCATTTTTATTACAGGCTGGTACACTGGAAGAATGTTCAGATGCTGATCCGAACGTGTGGAATGTTAGAACGACTAAGGGAATTATTTATTCTTTGCAATGAACGTGTTGTGCACCTTACCTCAGTGCTCTGAGTGAGAGGTCAGGCCACACAGCCATTTTCCATCACTGATCATATTACCACTGGTTTAGGCAAACAGCTGCACTCAGAACGCCAGCCGGCACTCACTCAGCAGTGGCTGCCTCACGCCGAGGAAAGAGAGAGCAAATCTACGGCTCCCAGCAAAGCAGGAGCTCTTCCTTTCCTGGAATTTTTGCAGGCACTGGATAGAAGGCGTATTGAAGAACTGCTGTCTTGCACTGGCCATGTGACACTATTCATTTACTTATTTTCACTACTAATAGGGAAACCCTAAACCTCACCACATCCAGCATCCCGCTCCATTGTATCTACAGGTACACAAAATCACTGGGAGCCACTCTGCCAGGAGCAACTGTCAGCTGTATCTTGCCTAAGTATGAATCAGCACCTCTAGGCTTCTGCCATGCTATCTCCAGGAATAGGTGATATCGCTACCTTCTCCTGAGAGCATAACAACTGTCTCACTTCGAGTTCTGACTCAATTTTGCTCCTGACTACAAGTAATTAAAGGACACAGTTGGCTGGAAATGAACATAATAAAAAGCTACAAAAGATACAGGGTACAAACAAAAGATTATAATAACCCCAGAGAAAGCAAGGAGGAGCTCCTGAATGAGAAACGTCTGGCTACAAGCAGGACAAAAACGTATGACCAGAGAGAGCAAAATGCTCAAGACCCCAGTGAAAAAAGAGAGAGGAGAACATGTGTGGAGAATAAACTGGTGGCAATAGGTCCGGTGGAAACTGATAGATCTTTCCAAAAGAAGCAAGATCTTAGTAAGAATACATGCCGCACATGCCTAAAGACTTCTTTGCATAATATTTACCTGTGAGCAAGGAAACATATTTCCTTTGAGTGTTTTTTCACACCATCACCCCCTTCCTTTAGACAGGATCCAAGAGATTTCTTTCTTACTGGCATCAAACATAGACGGGCTATGGTACAAAGCAGTGGAATACTAAAGACTGAACTTTGATATACCAGAGATAAAGAAGAAATATATCTAAAGTAGTGCTGAAAACTTCCCCTAGATCACCCTGAAACAGCAACAGCACCGTGGCTATAAGCAGCACGGCAGTCTCACTGTCTCATCAAAAACTGAAAAAAAAAAGCTTGTGGGGGTGGAGGGAGAAAGATGCAGGTAAAAGCCCATGTATCAGAATAAGCAAGTGCCCACAGAGAGTTCAGAGGATGAATCACAGACACAGCTTGACACCAAATGACACAGCTGACAAATAGCAGTCATATCTTCTGATTTATATTGTTTAAACAAGAACAAATCTAGTCTTAAGACACCAATAGGAGAAAAAAACTACTACCTTGGACTGATAGCTTTACAGAACTAAAATGTAAATTAACAAAATAAAAGAAAAGGCATCCTTTTCAGAATAGACCCCCTCTTTAAAAGATTTCATGGATCTATCTGCCAGCAGCACGTCTATTTGGCGAGGCTAAACTAGTAGAGATGATGACTTCCATTTATATTGTCTTTCATGCTTGTGTTTAAATATTTCACAATTTCATTTTAAAACAACAAACAAGTAATCTCTCATAATTACTGAACTGCAGCTATGTCCTGCATGAAATGTGGCACCTGTTCAAACATGTACACCAAAATGACACTAAGATTGGGAAATTAAAACTGGGTAGTTTTATCAAAATGAATCTGAAGGGAAAATTTTACACATGCAAAATTAATTACTCTAAATTATTTCTTCTTCTCTCAACATCTGTGATGAAATCATTAATTTCTCCCTAGAAACATTTAGAATCAATTTGAAGAGTGTCCAACTAAGTTGTTCCTACTCGTTGAAAAGAGAATAAGGAAGAAACTAAGAGTACTTTGGGAACATCTGTCATTAATCAGGAATAAACAGTCAGAATTTTAAATAACTGTTTTTAAAGAAGTTAAAGTAGAAATCAGACCTACAATATTTTCAATAGGACTCTCACAATGAGACTGCTGTGTTTTTTCCAGAGCACATTTTCTCTTTTCATCTCCCTCCACAATTTTGCACCTACTTGTAAGAGACCATTCGCATGATCAATAGAACATTTTCAGTCAAGTCGCTGACGTGGCCCTTACCCTCCAAATATTTTTGAATCAGATCTGAGAACTGTTCCACTGAACACAGTCCTCAATATCCATCTACTATTATTTCATCCAAGATCATCATAGTACTTCATATGTAGCTCTGAGTCCTGCAAAGACTAGCCCCATTTTCACACAGGCAACTTAGGCACTGATGTCCTGCACTAGCTGTATGCGTACTGTGGTATGAGCCACACCAGAGTTCTACAGTGGAGCTAAGATCCAAAGCTGAGCCTACCAGGAAAATACTAATACTTTAATCCACCCATTGGGCTGCTACGATTTGGGTAATCCAAGTCCCCATGAGGGAGCAATCTCAAATTTTGCTCAGGTTTTATGGACAACTTTTATTTACCATTTCCAAGATTGAGGTAATCACCATTTTGGATTCTAAATGAAAGCTATGTAGATTTCAACCCTAGAAAACTTTTCCTTAACAAGGAATTTTTCCAGGATTATATTCCAACAAACAGGATCTTTGGGGGAAGTGAGCATTCCCTTACAAAACATCTAAGTGTTACCACAATGAAAGGCAAATTCTCATTTCATAAAATCATTTTCAGTGGTATCTGATTTGTAAACCAGTTCAATAGTTGGAACTATTCAAGCAAAAGGGTATGACAACCTTTTTCAGTAGCTGCATTAGCAACTGCATGTTCAAAAAGATTATATCACAGAATTACAGAATGGTTGATGTTGGAACGGACCTCTGAAGGTCATCTGGACCAACCCCCCTGCTCAAGCAGGGCCACCTAGAGCCAGTTGCCCAGAAACATGTCCAGATGGCTTCTGCATATCTCCAAGGATGGAGACTCCACCACCGTCCTGCGCAGCCTGTGCCAGTGCTCAGTTACCCTCACAGCGAAAAAGTGTTTCCTGATGTTCAGAGGGAACCTCCTGTGTTTCATTTTGTGCCCATTGCCTCGTATCCTGTCACTGGGCACCACTGAAAAGAGTCTGGCTCTGTGTTCTTTGCACTCTCCCTTCAGGTATTTATACACGTTGACAAGATCCCCCCTGAGCCTTCTCTTTCCAGGCGGACCAGTTCCAGCTCTCTCAGCTTTTCCTCATAGAAGAGACACTCCAGTCCCTTAATCACCTTTGTGGCCCTTCACTGGCCTCTCTCCAGTATGTCCATGTTGGGGTTGTTCCTCCCCAGGTGCAGGACTTTGCACTTCTCCTTCTTGAACTTTATGAGGTTCCTGTCAGCCCATTTCTCCAGTCTGTAGAGGTCCCTCTGGACAGCAGCACAACCCTCTGGCATTACCAGCCATTCCTCCCAGTTTGGTGTCATTAGCAAACTTGCTGAGGGTACACTCTGCCCCATCATCCAAACCACGAATGAAGATATTAAACAGGATTGGACCCAGTAGTATATATTCAACTTAGTTTAGTTACCAAGTTTATCTTCTGTGTTTGGTTTGGAACCAAAAATTCTAACAGTTATTGAAAAAAAAAATGCATACTGTAGTTAAATGGCAAAACAGAAAAGACATTTTGTAACACCAAAGACGTACCTAATTCAATGCCCTGTCTCCAACAGAGGCCAGCAGAAAATGATTAGGAAGGAACAGAAGAAACAGGGCATTTAGAGAGTGATCCCTCTGACACAGTATCATCACTTCCTCTGACAGAACAGTCTAAATGCTTCCTGAGCTACAGACTGAATCTCAGTCATAGTGTTTCATGTCTACCAATTGACCTTTTCTCTATTATTAGTCTACTCCCTTTTTCCACCATTATGTTTTCCATCACAGAATCACAGAATCACAAGGGTTGGAAGGGACCTCAGGAGATCATCTAGTCCAACCCCCCTGCTAAAGCAGGTTCTCCTAGAGCATGTTACACAGGACTTCATCCAGGCGGGCTTTGAATATCTCCAGAGAAGGAGACTCCACAACCCCCCTGGGCAGCCTGTGCCAGTGCTCACTACAGAGATTTGTTCCAATGGGAGGAAATATGTTTCTTAAAAAAAAAAAAAACCAACAAAAATAACCGATTCTGGTGGGGCTGGGTTGGTTTCTTTTAAAATTTTCCTTTTAAACCTGGAACTCAGATCATGAATCATTTCAGTGACAGTGTTCTAGTTTTTCATTTGAGGATATTGTGAGTACTCAACATCTTTTCATTTCTGAACTTCAGTATGATGTTAAATCAACTTTTTTTCAGAGAACTGTTGAGAATGGTACAAGTTCTTTACTCTGAAGATAATTTAGCCCAACATTAGCCCATCAGCGTTCATGCATTATTCTTTTTTTCTTACATGTATTACTTTACTTTTAGCAACACTGATTTTCATATAGTATTTTTCATTTAGTATCATAAGCTGCTAACAGAACAAATTATCTTACATTTTGCATTACCAACAAATGCTGCTATTACACAGTTTTCTGATTTTGCAGATTGCCCACAAGTACGTTGAACAACATAGACACTACAAAAACTACTCAAAGGACAGCCCTGTACACTAGAATGTTTGGGCCACGTCAGAACCAAAAGACCTATTTAATGTGGTAACCTGCCTCACATGGTAGCCAAAACAGCATGCTATCAATAAGATGAAGGCAAGCGTACATGATACATCCTCAGGGATTTCCTGAGCTATAGGTAGTTTCTATACATTTGATAAGCCTCAAAGGATTTCCATGAACTTACTCAGTCTCACCTTAAACCTAGGTCACCTTTTAAAATCTACATTCACCCCATAATAAGGATTTTCTCACCTCATTTACCTGTCATATTGAAAAAGATCCTTCTTTTGCTTGTTTTAAACCTTCCTCCTACTAGATTCACTTAATACTTACTAGTTTTTACATTGGAACAAAGAAATACATCTTTATACCAGCTCTATTCTTCATTACATTTCTTTACTACTATTTAGCTTGGCACATGTATCAGGCTTCCAGATCTGTAGTTTCCTTGGATTCCTAAGGACTGTTTCTAAAAAACTGGTGTTTCATTTGAGACCCTACAATCCCCAGTTACTGAGAATATTTGTAAGTGAGGGGTTAAATAATAAGTGTCGTAATTCACCTATTTTAGCCTTGAGTTCCTTTTCACTATCCAATTTATCAATTATTTCTGTGCCTCTTCAGTTAACAGCCTAGTTTGCGACTGCTTTTCCAACTCCTCTCCTGTAAATAATGTCTCCAGTGCAGAAACCCTCCTGACAGTCTCTATAGCAAAAACTGACTCAAATCATTAATTTAGTTTTTCAGCAATGACCTTATCTTTCTTGAATGCTCTTTGATCATCTCTCAGCCCACCAATTCTCTGGCAGCCTTCTTGAATCTGATGTGTTTGAAAAAAGGTTTATTTCAACTTCATACTTAGTCACTCAGAATCTTTTTCACATCTTTATTGCAGTTTAACATTTCATTTGCTGGAGCTTATTTTCCTACCTCTTTTCCTCATTTGGAGGAAAAGACATAACTTCCATTCATAAATGATGCTAGTTTACTTTTAATATCTATTATCTTTCCTTAGTTTATGCTTTAAACATGTTGTAGGATTTTTGGAACCCTTCTTAAATGTAGCATGCATGTCTGTGTAATGCTAGCCATAGCAGAGTGGCGCAGTGGGAGCGTGCTGGGCCCATAACCCAGAGGTCGATGGATCGAAACCATCCTCTGCTA
>BOSO01000129.1:9807-51726 GCA_018403395.1 Gorsachius goisagi
GGAAGAGGCCCCAGCGGCGGGGCCTAGCGCCGCTTCCCTTTCCTGAGGAGAACCGGGCCCGCCCTTAGGCCGCGGCCTGCCGGGGGCTGGGTGAGGCGGAAGGCAGGGCGGGGAGGTGCCGCTGGGTGGTTAAGGCGGAGCGGGGAGGGGGCTGGCAAGCTGCCGGAGGCGAGGCGAGGCGTGCCGCGGCCGGAGGAGGCGCGCAGGAAGCCGGCCGCCCCCCCCCCCCTTCACTCCCCGTCCTTCTCCTCCCGCCGGCCGGCGAGCAGCGCGGGGAGGGAGGCGAGCTCGCCCGGGTTGCCGGAGTAAGTGGCTTTCGGTTTTGGCGGCGGTGGGTTAATGGCGGGAGGCTTCGCACCTGGGCCCGGCTGCGGGGGGGGGGGGGGACACACGACACAGCGGTCCCCGCAGCGGGGGTGGCTTTTGCGGGAGCGGGCAGCGCTCCCCGCTCGGGAGGGCACTTGGGTGCCCGGGCAGGCGTGTGGCAACCCCGGCTTCACAGAATCAATCACAAGGGTTGGAAGGGACCTCAGGAGATCATCTCTGAAGTTGGCTGTAGCGTAAATCCGCAGCAAACCCACCGTTACTGCCTCTCCTCCCCATCTCACTTTGGCAAAGTACAGCAGGAGCCAAGGGCTCCCAGCCCCCCCTCCCCTCGCTTTTATTTAAGCTTTTGGGTGGAAGGAATGGCCCCTATGCGAGCGTGTGGCTGTTCTGTGGAAGTAACGTAAAGCACCTGTCCCGTGTGTCGGTGTTGCCACCCTGCTCGGGGGCTGAGCTCCCCACCCAGGACCCCATAAGTGGGGATACAGCCCTAGTGTCCCATCTCCCCGTGGATAGCTGTGTGCACGTCTGTAGGGATCGATGTGTAACAAAACGGGGAGGTCTGCAGAACTCTCTCACTAGGCTTTCTTCCTCTGACAGAGCTGGTAGGATATAGCATCTCCAATTATTAAAAAAAAAAAAAAAGTGAATGCTGGGCAAAGAATAGCATAGTTATGGTGAACTTTGGGAAATGAAAACGGTTGCTTCTCGCTTGCATTGAACACTTTCCTGGGACTGATTCTGGGTGAGAGCGTATCGGTGTAACAAGTAGGTCCTAAACCTTTTTGAGTTCTTACTTCTTCTAACCAGCCACTTCAGTAAATGTAACCCCGTTATTACAGGAAAAGATATAAATGTGTGTGTGTGAAGACCTTGAGTTTAAAGCGGCCAGATCTGCAACCTGCTGAGCTTACTCTACTACTTACTGTAAACTGGTAGTAAAGGCGCATTGAAAGCGAGCTCCTCTCCACCCGCTGCTGGGAAGCAGGGGCTCTCCCTCCTCCGCTCGGAAGTAGTTGCACTTTCCTTCTCTGCCCCACTCCTTCATGCGCTTCCTAATGTCCCTCTACTGCTGTAAGAAGCCCTCACGTTGGAGAGCGGTGCCTGCCGCAGCTGCCCTGAGCTTTCTCGAGGAGCAAGGGCATGGAATGCACGGCAGGAGCCCATCTCCAGCCTCGCCAGGTTTCCAGCTACGTGCATGGCAGCTACGGAAGCAAGGGCTGCTTTCCCGTGAAGACTTGGAGCGCTGTGGACACGTGAATCTGTTAGCACTACAGACTCTTGCATTTGTCTTCGGGTGGTTCTCGGGGTCCTGGCTAGACTCTGCCGTATGTCTTATTTTCATTCTCTGTGTTTGCAGTCTGCTTCTGTACTGACCTCCCTCTGAACCATGACTGTTCTTCTGTGATGGGGGTTCCACCCAGAAAGTTCCCCTGCGTGAGAGGTTTGCTCAAGTGTAATTACACTGACGTTGGCCTGCGGAATCTGAAGTCCCTTTGTAAGATGATCTTGTGACTGTGGATGAGGAGCAAGCTTGGAGAGGCAGCTGTTAGGAGCATGGCATATTTTTAAGTCAAAGTTAATCAGACCTTTTCTCTTTCTCACTTGCTCGTAGGTACGGTTCCTCAGAAATGCTTAGTGATGAGCAGTGACTGACGATTAGCTAGTAAAGACTCCATCTGATATTTCAAGATCTTCAAGGGTTGATAGCCAAGGCAAAATCCAGTATTGGCTCTTCTATAATAGCAGTAAGCAGAATACTATTAATTTTAGCCATTTACCAGTTCTATTTAGTCTAACTTTGGATGAAAGTTTTGAGCAGGCATACGCGTGCATGAAAAATCATACACACACCTTCTGTCTAATTTATAGTGTTACTTTGGTTGTGTATATGGGGATATACACTTTGTTTTGCTTAATTATGTGTGTGTGTGCACATGTGTGCATGCATGGGAGCATAGCAATAATAACTTTGTGAGCTAGGCCCTTATTACATACTGTAGTGTTTTCTCTAGCGATCCATTTCTACCTGGTGATGCATCACTAATAGAAATCTGGGAAGCTGGAGGATGTGGTAGGTTCAAAGGCCGTTAATGCAAACTAGTTTTCCAAATGAAAGCTCATACGGCTTCCTTTCTGCTACCCTGCTTTGTCTTCACACAAGTCTCTGCAAGCTTTAGCAAATATTTAAAAGAAAGAAGTCAGTTTGCAATTATTATCTTTTACTTTCCCATGTAAATATCTCAATGGTTTCAAAACAAGGGTTTGCATTTACAAGGAGCTCTGTTAAGCAACAGCTTGCTTTTATCGTAGTGCTTGTTTACATGCTGGCAAACAGGACTTAAAGAATTATTATACCTTTTCTCAAATATAGGGGCCTAAGCTCAGTTGAAATCAGTGGTCTGATAGTCTAGTTGTATAAACTAGTTAATCTGTTTATTGCTCAGCCTTCCGGTTGTAGTTTGAGCCTGCGTTTTTCGGAGATTAGCTTTACCGTCATGGGTGTGCCCTGTGTCTGATGTGAGCTGACAGACATGAGCAGGACCGCCAGGTTTGGCCTCCAGAGGGGTGCAGATGGCTGGGCACCTGCCTGTCCCCTTCCTTGTTGGGTGCTCTCGGGAGGGTGGGAGGCTGCTGGAAAGCTGGGTACTGGCTAAAAAGGGAAACTAACATGAAATAAAAATAAGATGCTGGAAAAAACAAATTCTGAAGCAGGTGGGACAAAAGTGGGAAGATGACCCTTTGAAGAAGGAAGGCCTCCCGTGCTTCGGCTGCTCCATGGGTATTCGTGGGTCCAGACTGGAGCTACTTGGGAGTAAACGATGCAGAGCACAGAGACCATGGGGGCTGCATTCTCAGCAGCAGCCGTTGCGCTTTAGGGCTCCGCTGCAGCTGTGTCACAGCTCTTGCTGTGATGTAGCCTGTTTCTTCCCAAAAGCATTATTTTAGAAAACAATTTTTATTATGTAATGAACCAAAACTGTGCTTACGGTATCATGGTATTGCTTTTAGAAACGTTTCGTATCCCTACCTAACTTCCTTTGAGCCAGGTTCCCGAGCGTGTGTGTAGCTCTGTCTCCAAATGCCAGATGAGCTCGCCCTGAGTTATATCCTGATAATGCTGATGGAGCCCAGGTTGTCGTTTCCCTGGTGGCTGGGTACAAAGTCTTGGACTGTGCCTTTTTTGCTTGGCAAAGTGTTTCTCAAACCAAGTGTTGATTCTGATTTCAAAATGGTATCGAATGAGTGCCCCTCCTCTGGGATTAGATTTGCATGTACTATCAGGTCTCAATCTTTATTCCTGTGTATAAAACTAGGCTACTTCCTTGACACACCTAAGCAATCACCTAATTTGTAGTTATTTTTTTGAGCAGGTACCTGTTTGTGTATGCAGGTCTATGTCCCGTCTTGTAATAAGCAAAGCACCTTGTTTTTTAATCCTTTCTCCTTTAGCATTTGGCTAGAAGGGGGAAGGAAACGGTGGATATAGGTCAGTGTTGGTATCAAGCTGAATTGGTAGGCTGTCTAATCAAATGTCTGGATTGAATGTGAAGGGAAGGAAGAATATCAGGGGAAAAAAGGGTGAACAGCTATAAATTAACTGTATCTAACAACATTTCTTTCTAATGATTGTAATTGGTTTATAGTATTTGCAAGTTTGAATTGCGCATGTGGTGGGGGTTTATGGCTGATATAAAGCCCCACTGATACAGAAAGCAAGAATGACTTTGAACTAATGAAGCTAAAGACAATGTTAGTACAAGAACAAAAAAGTATGGAAATCCTCCTGTGTACATTTAGTCAGTAATCAGGCCGGAGGCTAGGTTCCCCCCTTCTTGGTGGCAGATTTTTAAGTAGTCTTTCAACGGGAGGGGAGGGAATTTAATTACTTTTATGACAAAACTTGGTAAATACATTATGATGTCTGTATGATGGGGAAAACTCAAAATGCTTGTGGCCTCAGTGTTTCTTTGTATTCCTGTTAGTTCTTAGGTACAGTGCTTGGGATTACAGCCATTGCTGTCTGTAAGTATTGCCTTATTCTCAGAAACATACTGCTTTCTCTCGCAAAATTATTGCTATCTGAAATCCCAAGAAAAATTTACAAATCGGACTTTGCCCCTCATTATCTGTAAGACATTTTTGTAGCAGGTAATGAAACAGAAGGAAAAAAAGTGGTGAGGGTAAAAATATAAGTAGTGGAAAGAGAAGCCAAAAAAGTTTGCTCCTTGTAGGATACAGTTTAAAGCAGTTTGGGTATCATGTAGTGCTGGGTGGGAAGGTCTCGGTCACCCGAGGCTGAGAAAGCAAATGAAGTAAGTTTGGATCAGCGGGGACCCAGGGAAGGGATGAGGATAGTACGCCTATTTTGTGTTTTGTTTTTCCTTTATTTTTTGTGTATGACAAGTGCTGCAACTAGTTTTGGGCATGGTTGCCGAGCTAGTTGCCTGTCCTGGAGCGTGGGAAGGATTTTCCCCATATGGTAAGCTGCTGCTTTGCTTCCACTTATTAGTGCAGGGTGGCCTGCGGGGTTTTTGGGTTTTGAGTTCTGTGTACAGGAACTTACAAATTTGTGGTGTGGTCTGAGGCTGAAAGGGACTTGTAACCCTGTGAGCTGTCTAGCTGTTGTGGGTTGTGTTTCTGTGCTTGGTTGGTGAGGTAGTTCTTGGATAATTACTTTAATTAAGGTGATGTAACTTGTGTTTAAGAACCCAAAGTAAGCATCGGAGGCTGTAGGAGAGGACCTGGAGGATGGACTGTGCCGTGATGTTTCAGCCATGTTTTTGCACCCACTGGAACTCTTTCTTGCTGTGTGGCTTCATGGCTTACAGTAATGACATGTGGGAGTCACGAGTGTGTGAGTCAGTGGCCCAGGCTTCTGCTGGTGAGGCAGATAACAAGCTTTGGTTGCCCTTCAAAGCGTGCTGCTTTGTTCTCTCGTCTGCTGTCGTTGGTGGCCAGGTAACAAGTAGTGCAGGGCAGCTGGGGAGATGAGACCCGTTTCAGCTGAGGAGAGAGATGCTTGATGGCTTGTAGAGCTGCAGGGGAAGCGTCTTCAGTTTGGGCTGGTTTAAGCTTTAATCACTTGCTTCTAAGATACTCGCTTTGGTTAATGCAGTCTGGCATCCTATGTATTGACCGCTTCAGTCTTTTTTTTTTTTTTTTCTTTTTTTTTTAAAAGCAAACAAGAAAAGCTATAGGAGAGCTGGTAGATGATCTTGTTAAGGGGGTGCTAATGGGATAATTTTCTGATTACATCCCCTTTTTCTTGTTATTTGGCCACTTCCTGCATTGCACACACATAAACTGCCGGTAATGCCCTCGGAATAGTACAGCTTTAAATGCTTACGTTGCCTGCAGTAAGAATCCTACTTGCGGCCCATCTTGCAGCTGTTCTGTGCGCTGTCGCAGCGGCCACCTTTTAAGTAGTCCTGCAAGAAGGATCAAAAGCTGGATTAGAGGCAGCTGAGGGAAGCGACTTCAGCTGTCTGGAGAAGCAGAGGCGGCCCAAGACTCTCAACTTGGCCTGGAGGGACATCGGTCTGGGGCTCTCATCATCCAGAACTTACCTGAGAAGCTTTTGGAAGGAAGGAGAAAGCTGGAATTAGACAATGCCACTGTGCCAATGGCAAATTATGCAAACTGTAGTGGTGGTGATTATAAGTTTTCTATTTTTAAGTCTTGCATTGAGTGACTCACTTTATTAGATGTGTTCGTTTAAAATGGAATGCGAAGCACCCAGATTCCATGGTAATGGCCTCGTAAAGCACACAGATATACAACATAACAGATTGGATTTCTTCTCTTAATTTAACAGGTTTTGCGTCTCATACGCCATGTCTGATGGCAGCATACAGGGCGTCACACACTCCCATTGCTAATCTCCACAGTTTGTATCCATCTGTCTCTTCGCTTTTGCGAAAGTAGTCATCTTTCTTTTGATCTCTTAACTCGCGGTTCTGCGGCTGAATTTTCCACCCATCCCCTTCCCTCCCTCTTCCCTCATTTCTCTCATTCTTTCCCCGACTTTGGCCATACGCTGCTTAGATCCAGCATGATATCTTAATAGTTATAAAGCACTTGAGTAGGGCAATGCTGGCAATTGCAGCACTTCTTTTCCATCACCTGGCCTCCTTGGGTGGGAGCGGGACCTCTGGAAGGAGCCTGTGTGTGCTCAGGGCTGTCTAGTTACACAACTCAAAATAAGATCCAGCCAAGCCTTGCAGCTACCTGGGCTGGGCATTACGGGAAATAAGGAAGGCAAATCACTCCTAGGATTGATACCAGGCTAATGAGAACTGCGGGGTGGCAGGTGTTTGTCACATGGGGCACGCTATTCGGAAGCATCTCCTGAAGACAGGTGATGAAATCCCTTCTTTAAAAAAAACCAGGATGTAAGTTGCGTTCTGTATGCTTTTTGGTTTTTAAATGTAGGGCTGGACGTGAGGCAGAAGAATCCTGCCTTTAAGGTGTGCATTAATGGATGAAGCGGAGCCCCTGCCCATGGTGCGGGTGGCCCAGGGTCTGTGAGCTTGTGAGGTTCACCTGGGGACCTCACCAAGGCAGGGTCACCAGGCACCGACCTGGGCTCTGGAATGGGAGCTTCCTATGGAAGCGACTACTGCATCCTTCTTTACATCAAAGTAAGCACAACTCTGAACTGCTGGGTAAGAAATGCGCTGCGGGAGGGAGCGGTTCCTCCTGCAGTGAAAGTTTGTATTAACTTTTGGAAACTGAAAGCATGAACTTGTCCTGATGAATCCTTTGTGGAGTTTCCATGTCAAGTAACTCATGCCTTTCCCCCTGCCTTTGTGTTCCCTTTCAAGTTTAAAGCCTATTTTTCCTTATCGGAAGTCCTTTAATAGCTGGAAGTTTGAGCTAATGTCCCCATGAATCTTTACCAATACTCAGCTCTTTTGCTGAGAAATGTTCCCTGTCTGTTCTTGAACTCCTTGGGCAGATGGTGCTGTAGGCAGCACCCACCCGTCATGGCTTGCTGCTGGCTGCTCCCGGGCTCCGTGCTCCTGCCTGAGCTCATTCCAGAGCCTGTTGGGGACTTGGGCTCACCCTTGAATTGGGGACAAGGGCCCAAAGGGTACCATTTATGACCTGTATTGAAACCAAGGATAGGGCTTGAACGTGCGGATTTACAGTGTCAGAAGGCACGTACAGCGTTAAAGCACTATACACCCTTTGAGCCATTTTTAAAGGTGACTCAAAATATTGGTGTTATGGAAAGACGACTTACTGTTGACTGCATCACTTCGCATGCTGTTTGCTGTTGTTGTTTTCATTAAAATAAAATTCGGTTTCCATCACAAGCTATTGATCTCAGCTTGGAAGAGAGTCAAGTTTTACTACCTCCTTGCAAAAGATGAGGGGTTTTTAAGTGCAGGCTCTTCTCCATGTATGTAGCGCTGTGTACGGCCTTTGTGGCAACTACGTGGACTGCATTCTCTCCCCTTTCATCTTCTGCCCTCTGCTTTATCCTGCTTGGTGCTGACAGTGGCCTCTAGCAGCTCTTCTGGAACAGAACTTCAGGAAAAAACCCCCAGAATTGTACGTTTAGAGAGCCTCCGATTTCTCTTTTTTTCTACTCAGTTGTGTGTATGCTGGGGCAGTGCTTAAGCCACCCTCCTGCCGAGAGGAGACCTTGTTGCGTGCCATCATCTCCCGCGTGCAGTGCAGTTCCTTTCGGAAAGAAGCCGGAGCGTTTGGGCAGGGAGAAGTTGCCATAAGTTCTAGCAGGGCCCCGTGGAAGGGTCCGGGGCAGATCCTCGGCGTGGCACACAGCAGCCTGGCAGGTATCCACCGCGCCTACGCCGGCTGTTTGTCTGGGGCTCTGCCCACCTGTGGTACCGGCTGATGTCCCGAGCTCATTTCAGCCTAACCCAAATACATCTGCTGGTGCCTCCTAGATACGGGCGTTCGGTTCCTAGGATGCAGTTGAGATGTTCTAGGTGTAAAAGCACCGTCTGCAGGCTTGAATGCCTGTCTGGCTTTGCGTTGGAGTGGCTTATGTTAAGCCGTATTTTCCTTTCTGTCCCTGAATAAGCATCTCTTACCGGTGGCAAGCAAGATTTATGTGGCAATTTGAGCAGCTGGCCTCCTGGGAGCGTTCCTTTCTCCGGAGGATTGCGTGTAATCTGGCTATCGGCTCGGCTCAGAGCTAATGGCACGCGTCCCTGGCTGTCGGGCAGGCAGAGGGTAGCCCATTACCGACTGCTGACGGCTGGGGATACAAATCCCTCTGGTATGGAGGGTGCTGAGCCTGCCAGTTTCTTTATGTTCTGTCTTATCTTGCGTAATGCAAGTGGCAAGGTGGCTCTCGGTGGCATGCCTCGTGTCACTTCGGCGCGGCTGTACCCGCAGTGAGACTGGTGCAAGGTCCCCCTGCAGGAGCGATCCTGAGACCCCTTCCCGGTGTGCCCGCACCTTCATGCCCGCCGTGGTAGTGCACGGAGCTCGCCGCTGGCGTCGGCTCAGTCGCCAAAACCAGGTTGTGTTAGCGGAAAGGCTCATCACAGCTCTGCTTCGTGTTGGATGTGCAGTGAAAAAACCGTGCTCGTTTGTGGGAGGAAGCTATGGGGCAGTCAGATCAAGTTGTAACAGTATGTGGGCAACCACGTTTGTATTCTAAGAATGTTTTTTTTCTTTTTTCTTGTTACCAGTGCATGTTTGTGTATGGCTTTGTGTGAGGAAGCCAGCTCTGGGAGGCGATGGGAGCAGAGAGGCAGGCAGTGGCTGTTCCAGCTCCCCAGATCCAACTGCCCGTGGTTGAGTGTCAGCACTTTGAGGTGCTGGTGTTGCTCTGCAGACTTCTGCCTGTGTTGTGTTGCACTGGGTTCTGCAGGGTGGAAAATGTCACTGGTAGAAATCTGAGGGTGGGAAAGGTTAGTATGCCAAAAGGCTGCGGTAAATAGAAACCGTTCTACAGACTTTGCATCTCATCCAAAATTTTCAAGAAACCAATTCTGGGTTGAACTTCCATTTGATTTTGATAATCATTTAACTTCTGGAGACTGACTGTCCTTTGTACGTATGAAGGAATATTTATTGCATGCAATTGGCAGTGCAGTTTGGGTTCCTAATAGAGGTTTTGTATAGGAAACTTAAATAAAAGCTGTTTGCTTGCCTCTCTAGTATTGTGTTGGAGCTGGTGACAGATGCCTCAAAGCTTTCTGCGTCAAAGCAAGCATTGTGGGGGCACGGGGGCTCTCGTTGTTTTTGCTGTTTGTTTGTTTAAATGAATTCTCTTATCTGGGAGGAGTAGTGATTATGCCAGTTAATGAATGAGAACCTATGGCATCCATAACACAACGTTGCCTGTTGGGACGTGTGGGTACAACAGCGGGGTGGGGATGGGAAAGGTACGCTGGCAGGGCAGGCTGCTGGTGCCGGTGGGAAGCACGGAGGGAAGGGCACCGGGAGCTCCTTCTGTGGAAGCAGCTGAAAGCAGAGACCTTGGGTCTGTGCCTGCTCTCTGCAGAGGCCTGTTGGGAGATGGAACGGGCAGAGATGGAACGCGCTGGACATGAAGTGCAGGTGTAATATTGGTCACTATCTCACCTCCCGGCTCTGGCCCAGGACAGCTTTTATTCGGCACGTGAGCATGCTGTGTCTGAGGGTTGCTTTTTAGCAAAAAAGTTATCAGAAGAACAGACATTTGACACTGCTGCACAATAGCACAACGCTATCTACACAACTCATAATTGCAGTGAGTGTTGAGTTTATTCCTCCTGATTATTTTCATAAATTTGTGCAGCGTTGGTGTACAAAACAGCTCGGAAATCTACTACACAACTGTGGGGGAATTTGTGCTTTTTTTCTTCATATATGCAGTGATATTTCTAGGGTGATTCACAAGGAAACTTTAGATTTTGCTTGATGTGGTAAGGGTTTTTTAACCCATAACTAAAGAAGTAAAGGTCAACCAAATAAAAGACATAGCTACTTTATTTCTTCAGTTTTAAAAACTTGGGTTTTTTTTTTTTCCAGAAGTGTTGATAAAATCCTTGTTAAATAAGGCCCAGTAGAACATACAGTCAGAAGATCATGACTTCCTGTTTTAATAACTAAGTAACTTCCAAAGCTGTCTGGGAAACTGCATTTTTAAAGTAAACTGGTGTAGGCAATGACCATTGAGACTTCTAGTCAGTGATTTGTATGACTTGTGCTGCTCTTCCAGTCCTCAATGAAAATGTAATGGTTTAACTCTAGTACCTGGTCTTTGGAATGAAATCCCAGAAAAGGCTTGAGGATGCCGGGGGACAAGACAGAAGGCTGTGAGCTTGTGTGGAGAGTGCCTTGCTGCACAGCGAGGGTGCTCAGCGCTTGGCCAGGAGCCTGTTGGTCTGCACTGGCCATCGAACGCCAGCTGCGGCGCTCCGTTAGTTTGTTCCAATTTAATGAACTTCTGAAGAGTTTATTTGAACCGGGATAAGTTGGGATTTGTGCCTCTGCCATCACCCTGCCTTACTGATGAACATGGTAAAACACCGCAAGGATGCACTTCTATTTGTTTTCTTGAAAGCCAGTGTCTCTGCAGACATGTAAGCCGGCTTGTTGGAAGATGCTAATTTGCTCTTTTTAAACTCCCTTGTCTTCTAGAGCATATCGTGTTCCCAGAACAGGCGCTTGCAAGGGTTTCATACTCTTATTTGAAGTGCCTCCTTTGCTGATGTGTAAGGTGTGTGAAACTCCTTCAACACTGCCACCGGTTTGCAATCTGAGAGCCGAGTTGTTATTCTAGCGACTCGAAGAAACCTTATGGTAGGAGTGTGTAGTACACAGAGTGCTTGGATGATCTGTATGTATTCACCATCGCCATATGCTTCGTGCGGCTATAGGCGGTATGTGAACTGGTGTGGCCTGTCTTTAGTACTTCTATTAGTTTGAAAGCTTGAAGTTTTTAATTAGTTTTATTAGTAGTTTAAAGTTGGTCTTTTTTGAGGCCAAAGTATGAAGTAGATGGAAAATGTGATAGTCTACATACACACCAAGAAAGGGCGTTATGGTGGGAATCTCCAAGAGCGTACGTGCTGCTCCTCAGAAAAACCTGTGGGAAGCTGAACATCTTGGCCTTCTGTACAATAACAACTTGTGTATAGTCCACACATACAGATGTTTGTGTACAATAATTGTGTGAGTTTCCCCCCTCACCGAGTCTGCTGCATGTAAAGTGCACCGGGAATGAAGTTAAGATCTAGACCATCTTAGGAAAGGAGTTCTCTTGTTTGGCTTGTGTCTTAAAACATCTTTGGTGTATTTTTTTAAGAAAGAAAACCAATTGTGCTAGCTGGAAGAACTAGCAGTCCGCTGGCGTTCCGGTGTTGGCACGGGACTGCACATGTTGCCTGCCTCTGCTTTAAGCCCTAACAGCGCTAAATCTCTTGCACGAAGGCTGCTGGGTGAATCTGGGGCTTGGACAAAGATGTCTTCGTACCTGGAGGGCTTGGAGCGCTGACGGGAGTCCTTCAGACGTGATGCATGTTGTTTCTAATGCGATGCGAGCTGCCGCGGTCCTGGGAAGATGGATTAGGTTGTGCCTGCTTAAGATTCAGGTCAGTTCCATGCAAATTTTTCATTCAGTATCCGAACACTGGGTCTTTTAAGAATTTGCCTGACCCACATAGGGCTGGTTTTAAACCCTGTGTAGCTGGATGACAAAGTTTGGGGCTTACTTCAAGCCACTTAATCTCGTCCACTGTTTCTGCTTCTCGCTGAAGGACCTCCTTCCTGACTAGCGGCGCATCGCTTCTCCACCGCTCCTGGGCAGGCCAGGCTTTGCTGGTATAACGTGAATACTGGGGCCGTAATTCCTGGCTGGAAAGCAGGATGGAGTGCTGTTAGGCAAATGTGGCTGTAGTAGTTTGGTGGGACGGGAGGGTAGCTAAAGGTGATCTTGTCAAGCAGATCAGCTGTTCTGTTGTGAGAAGGATTTGGTGGCCATCTGGCTGACGACGGGGCGTTCTCGTTCTGCTTTTGCCACAATATCGTAAGCATTTGTCACATAGAGGAGTACTTAGACTTTAAATGGGGTGGGGGTGGGTGTACATCTACTTGTATATCTAAACACTCTCTTGTCGTTCAGCTTTCACAGCAAATACCAGAGCACTCTGGCTTGCCTCTGTCTAGACTCTGTTTAGGAATTATTAATACTGCAATGAAAATCTCTAATTAATATATTGCTACCCTAAGTTTCAGCTTGTCACAACATTGTCGTTAGTTTCTGCAAATGGTGTATTCTGTGTAGCCTAGATTCTAACGTGGTAAAACTGCCTATTAATTTTTATCTTCTTTTCTTACAGTAAAAAATGGCATTTCGGAAGGCAGTGAAAGGAACTGCTCTCATTGGAGGAGGTGCCATAGCAACAGTTTTTGGCCTCTCTCAATTTTCTCAGTATAGAAACAAACACGTAAGTATTAATTATGATTTCTGATAAAATATGAAACTTAAAATCTGTTTGAGCGTATGTTCGGCTTATACGAATAGCTTTGTTTGTGAAGCAATGCCAAGAGCCTCTCAGCTTGATCTGGTGGGTGCTAATCTGGAGGATGGCATTAAACGATGTTTGACTATTGCAGGTCTTTAACCAGTGGGGAAGTGAGAGTCTTATAAATCATTCTTCATGTTTAAAAAATGACCTTTGTGTATTACTAGGGATTTTACTTATTTGCAGGAGGAATGGGAAGTGCTGATTGAAGTATAAGCCCTCAGTAAAGTTTGGACAGTACTTCCAAACTTAGAAGCTTGAAGCAGAACCACTAGCACTACCTCTGAGAATCTCAGCTTTGAAACAGCCACGGTGGCAGCTCTTGTTCAGTTCGACAAGCCGAAAACTGTTCTAGGATAGGATCTGTGCCAAAGAGGTTAATGGTGCGAGGCCCCTGTTGTTTCTGGTGAGCACTGGCTGCTCTCTGGGTGGGCATGACCTAGATGCTGGTAAGCTCGAGGCATAGTTCAGTGCTGTCTTCCAGGTGACTAAGGCACACGGGCAGAATAAACTCCCCGAGCTCTGAGGGGTGATGTTGGAGACTTACTGTTAAAGCAGTGGTAGGAGACAGAGCTGCAGCAGGTTCCGGTGTCAGTTTGTGGATTGATTCTTGCTGTTGTAGAAAATAGATTTCATTGGCATAGCTGCTCCTCACAGTAGAGTTGGAGTCGCTTGCTTTGACTTGCTGCTCGATGCAGAAGCCAAGGAGAAATTGGTAAAAGGAAGATGCCTTGTGGACTGGTTTTAGGCAGAGCTGGTGTGGATCAACAACTACTCTTTGTCTTAAAGCAGGTAAATGCCTATTATTTAATGCTGTGCTTTAGAGTTATAAAATAACCATGTCTGGGCTTGGTAGATGTGTATAAGGGAACATGTTGTCTGATCTTGTGTTAAATGTGTGCTGCGAGGCTGGCACCTCGCATTTGGCCAAAAATATTTGCAATTGGTGTTCCGCAAACTGGTTGAAGTAGGTGTAGTCAGAGCTCTGGCCTGATTTGCTTCAGTCTGGGTTTGGAAAAAGCTTAAGCCCAAGGAGCCACCTCCTCCTTCCTCTGAGATGGTGTCTGAGCAGCGAGGTGCGCAGGTGCTCACTTTGCATTTCGCCTTACAAATATCATCAGTCAGCTCTTTACCCAGGCAAGCCATTACTCTGGGAACTGCTTTAGTTACCACACATGTACTATAAGTTGCCATTCAAATTGAGCAAACTGAAAATAGGAACGGAAGAAGCGGATCTTAATGGTCTGGTTGAAGGTAAAACAGTGGGTGATGGGAGACAGTCTTCGCTCAGCTCCGTGAAGGTGTGTATTATGTCTGTATAAATGATAATCTGAATCTTCTGGCTGTTTCCATGGGGAGGAGGAGTAGCAGCTGAGGTACTGGTAAAGCAAATGAGATGAGTCATTTCTGGGGATCCTAGCTGGAAAGTGGATAAGCCAAGATCCTTATGGCTTCAGAAAAAATGTTGCAGAAAATAAAACCTAGCATTTAAAGTGAGCTTCCCATTGGGCTGCCTGTCTTGCACCTAGCTGGTAATACTGTTTCTAATTCTCTCTGGAGTCTTTATCGCAGGATTTTACAATCTGGCTTCATTACTGTCAGAAATGGCAGCTTCAAGTTTTAGGACTCTTAAATAGGAGAAGGATTTGGAAGTGAAAAGTGATCTGGATAGCTTGCTTGTTGTAGATGCGGTATTCCAGAATTCGGGGAATTCCCATTTTTCTGGGAATGGATGGCCAATATGAATTTCCAGAGACAGATTAAAAACCAATATGAATTTCCAGAGACAGATTAAAAACCAAAGTTTAACAGAAGATGATCATGGTGTCAAAATGAAGTAACTACTTGTCCCCCAATTTCTAAGCCTATTGTGTAGGATCAATCTACAAAGGATCTGAAAATTTCCAGCATATGTGTAAGCAAATGGATCTGTCAAGTGAACAGCATGTTGTTTTCATGTTGTACTAACTTACACATTTCCCACGTGATGGCCCTTAAAGCTGCTGCCTTAAACACCTAATATAGGGCAGCAGGTGGAACATAACTGGGGGGATTGACACAAAGGAGGACAGTCCATTTGTTGTGTTGACATATCTAAGCTGTGGGCATGTCCCCCAGCCCAAGTGTCCTCTCTTTAATAATGCCTGCCAATCAAATATATGCTAGGGCAAAGATCTTGTCTTCCTCTGCCAGCGAAGGATATTGCCCCAAGATGTGCGCTAACTGGCTACACGTTGTAGGAAATCTGTTGTTACTTCAAGAACTGAATCCATCACACAGTAAGACAGAAATAAAACGCTCATTTTTTTTTTTTTTTTTTTTTTTTACCCTCGTTCATATTGCCACACTTAGTGACTGGATGCCTGTGCTGTGGCTAGCATCCTGGAATTGGGGCACCCAGTTACAGAATGAAGACCTCGGCTGGCTAATAATCCTGAACACACAGTCTGGCTGATCTGTCTTTGTTTGTTTTCCATGTTCACTCAGCTGCTGTTTGATGTTTCTGTGAAACTTGGCTGTCCCAGGTAATTCCAAGGGAGAAGGTGAAGGGTGGTGAACGTCAGGCCCTTGAGCGTGGGTGGGAGGTCATTTGGACTCCGTGATCCTAAAGGTCCTTTCCACCCGCAACGATTCTACGATTTGTTAGTCGAGCATGCTAGTGAGTGGTTTGCCTACTAAAAGGGACGAGTATTGGCAATTTCCGATGTTGAAATTTCAATTGTCCTTGCTAGGTTTGAGAGTCAAAGCCTGACTGTGAGGTGAACGGCACAGTTAGCGTGGTTAACCTTGGCTGTATGTAAACAGCTGTAAAGTGTTTACACCTTGGAAACAAAACACTCCCTTGATTCAGATCTGTCCTGGTTTTTGAGATTTTTATCCCAATTTATTTTTCTATACACACACACACACGTGTGCTGACATTTTGGAGCGCGTTTCTGTAACGACAATTGTGGCAATATAATCTGAGAATAAATATCTGTGTGTGGCATATGCAGGCATACAAGCAGTTTGGTAAATCTCCCTTATTGTGTGTTGGTTTTTTTGACAACACACGGTTCCTGCTGAGCAGAGGGAGGATGGGAACATGTGTTGACATGACAGAACTGTTGTTGAATTTAACTCATAAGCTGATAGATGAATATTGCACTTTGGTGTCTTGTTTCGTAACCTGATCACTGGGATATTTACTGAATTAATAAGCCGGGTTAGCTTAATGCTATGGGTAAGGGAGTAAGTAGGAATGACACTAATTCGAGCACAACCTCTTCCAGTAAACACACAGGAGTGGTTCTTTCATCTTGAATAACCGTTACCCGTAAGGAAGCTGCTCGAGCTTTCTGTACTGACTTAGGCTGTTGGGGGCAAATGCGTAAGGCTGAGAAGGAGGCTTTTGGTTAGATTAAAAAGAAAGACCCTTCTCCAGAGGAAAGGGAACAGTTGGGGAACTCTTCACAGCAGGAGCGCAGAGCTCTGAAGAAACTAGGCCCTCCTGAACCGCTTTTGGGTACAGCCAAAGTGTGTGTAGACTTCACATTTTTTTTTCAGTGCTACCACTGTAAACGAGTTTCTTCTTAAACCGTATGGAAACTCTCAAGTCCATGTGTGCTACATTGACTACCAGTCACGAACTCCTGAAAAGAAGAATCGCATCTGAGATGAAGCTGGACCCCTCTGAGACATAAAATACATAGGCTACGTACGTAATTGATTGATTGGGCCTCAGATATTCAGACACCTGAACGGCAAAGGCGATGCATCCTCCTAACGCTAATGGTGTCAGAGAAACCAGTTTCTCCTGCTTCTTGTAGGCACTGACTGAATTGCTGCATTCTTGCTTTTTGTGCCTTTATTTGAATGCATGAAGCCAGGTGGGCTATGATGTGGGTATTCTTTGATGCGCCAAGTCTGAATTGAAGATTGCTGAGGTCTCCCTCCCCTGCCCCCCGTAATCCTTAAGGGGAAAAAAGCACTGCTTTGTTTTGGAGTTGGAAGAGCTTGCTGTCTTTGCCTAACGGAGCCCCCTGGGCAGGACAGTGCTGGTCAGCAGGAACTGCCCATCAAGGTGAATCCGATAGAGTGCGATAACGCGATGATGCGCCGGGGCCTGCTTTCGGGGCTCTTCATTAATAAACCTACCTGGAGATTTACATTAGCACATTAACAAGAATGCTTGCTTATGGATTACTAGATCACTTTATAACTTCATGATTGAATTCAAACTGCCAAACTGAATTTCTTCTCACTAAGAGTGTAATCAAAACCATTCAAGGAACTCTTGCCTGAGAAGTTGTAGATATAAACAGCAATTGCTTATTTCAGTAAACATACTTGTTCACTGCCAAACTAATCACATTATTGCAGATGGAATCCCTGTATGCAGCTTTTCTTCACTCTCGCAGTTAATTGACAGCAAGATGAATCATATCTATATCAATTCCTAGTGTGCTAATCACTTTGCTTCTATTGCCGTGCTAATCTCTCTGTTCGTGCTACCCCAGTGGCTATCTGCTTGCGACTCTGGCCTGTGTTTTACTGTAAGCCATTTGTTGTGAACAGTGTGTTTAAAAACAAAAAATACGGTCAAACCCAAAGGATGCTAGCGCTTCTTGAACTCTCAATTTTTTCGTTCTTGTGTTCTCTTACATTCCTGAAGTTTGAAAACAGTCGGTTCTTCTGCGGAAGAAGGCATGTCTGGAAACCCAGTGCAAAGCCAATCTTGAGATGGGGATTTTCACTTTTTTAAACTTTAAGGAAGTTGAACATATGTAGCTGAATTTGGTCAACTGAAACACACGCAAGACTAAGCCGGGGTGGTTTTGATCTTCACAATTTCCTTCTTGCCACCGTTGTCTCCAAGTGGCAGGGTGGTATTTTGGGAAGTGAGGAAATTGGCATCAGCTGTCTGTCTGTACGCTCTCTAATGATCCGGCAGTGCTAATGCAACAGCTTACCGAGGAAAAAAACAGAGGCGGTGGAGGAAGCCAGACTTGCCACACAACCCAGAAAGCTGTAGCGTTGTCGCAGTTTTCAGGTATCCAAGGGGAAAAGCCTTTCATGCGCTGCTTCCCCCTCCCTTTTTGGTTGGGGAAGCTGTGCAGAGCCCCTGCTGGTGGTGTTCAGAGGGGTCACAGCAAACCTGGGGGGAAAACACTTCCCTCTCCCTGGAAAACGTGTTCTGGAACTGGACCAATGTACCATACTTTAGGGATATCAAAGTTTTTTGAGGGATAGGAAAGTTTTCAGCTCTGCTAGAGATGAGTAGGCTGGGGAGAGAGCGAGGCAAGAGTAGGTGGGAATCTACAGAACTCAGTGGTCAGAAGAATAACGTGGAAGCTGGATTTCTTTGAAGTGCCAAAACTTTGTACCTCATCTGGTGATCTTTGCTGGCTGCCATGTGTTGGTGTGTAAACACACGAGGGCGCGTGGGGAGGCTGTAACTGGGAGGCTCATCAAGATCAACCCATCTGCTTCACTTTGACTCAACCCCTCCGCTGTCTGCGTGGGTCTCGTAACTCCCGGGGCTGGCAGAACCTGTGTCTGTCTGAGGGTTGTGGTGGGTTTAAACAAGCTTCTAACTCAGAGACCTTTCATTACTGTGTGTTTATAGCTGGTGACTAAGCCTGGGCCACAGTCAGTCGAGTGCTTAATGTGGCTGCTCCCGTGCCTGGAGGTGAGCCCCTGCCCAAGCACCTCGCTGGGCTGGGGTCTGGGGCTGCCCGGGCTGGAGGTGACCCCAGTGGAAACAGCAAGCACCGTGCCTGGGAAAAATCAGCGCTAACGCTAGAGCTTGAGTCACGATTTGCCAAATTTTGGTTGGTTTAAATCTTAGTTTTCACTTTATTTCTGGGAAAATACCAAACCTTAAGATAAAGTGAAGCGCTCTTTCTCTAGCCCAGCTTCCCTCACTGCTTGAATTCGAACACACGTGCAATGAAAGCGGTTGCTGCTGTCCGAAGTAATTTGCATGAGCTACTTGCATTATAGTCAGTATAATCCACGATTACAGGATGGGCTTGATCATTAATTATCTTTTGAATATGCACTTCCTTTAGATGTGGCTACTAGTTATTAGAATTTGTTTTCATTTTTATAGCAGTGATGGGAAAATTGAGGAATAATGCATTTCATTCATCATACTGCTGACGAATGAGCAAATAATTTTGAACAAAAATATTTAGGATGCATGCAGCATGTCATCTGAGTTCAGGCTTCTTGCGCACGGCAGGATTGGCTGTTAACTTGCAGTGGACGTGTTGCAAGAATTGCTTTTACTGTTTGCCCGTGAGGTCTGCTTGCAGAATGCTGTGACAGCCAGCGAAGAGGAGCTGCGCCTTGGCTAGCGAGTCACGGAGACCCGCTCGGCTGCGCCTGGGAGCAGATGGTGGCGAGCGGCGGAGCTACCTTTTGTCAGTCGAGCTGTCCTCGTGCGGCATGTGTACATTCCCTCCCCATCGGCTGCGGTTCCTAAAACCTGGAGGTGGCTCGTATGAGCGGAGAGCTTTTCGTAGCCACCGTGCTTTAGGAGCGTCTGTCTGGGAAACTCGGCGTGTGGGCTGGGTGGCCATAAAACACCGAGGCAGGGCACACAGTGCTTGCGACGGCGTGTTTGCCGCGTGAGACGGGGCTTAGGAGGTCGTTCTGTGGCAGCTGTAGTTCACTGTCAACAGTGCAATGAGCAGTAAAGCTATAGAAATAACGGAATGACTTGCCTAGTTCGGTTTATTCGAGGAATGCTTGGAAATAAAAACTCAAATGAGAGAGCTTCCTTGCACATTGCAAGCAGTGGATGGAAAGAGATTAGGCGAATCGTTCTAGAGGAGGGTAAGAAAGTCGTATTTTGGGTTTTGTCACTGGAGTTTGTATTGGTTCACTCTTCCCTCTCTAGGAGATCTGGACACAAGCTATTTTACATCAGTTAAGTCTGCCATTTGGACTAAAGACTGGTTTATGCTCACATCTTAGACTATAGGTTTTAAACAGGTTTTTCTTATGTTGAAAGTGTTTATGATTTTCAGGAAACTCTGAAAACATTAATTGTTAATTTCCCATTTGTTTATTTTGATGCACTCTGAATCAGCCAAGTAGTTCTTCTGCCCTGGTCTCCTTATCTGCATAGTGTAGGCCTTTATTTGTTCCCACACACGTATTTCAAATCCGTAGGGGTTAAAACAGTTCCTTTGGAAGTGCTAGGTACCAATAAAAGCAGTCCTCTCAATCAAATAGCATTCAGAACACCAAAATCTGGTGATTTCTGAAAGAGCTGGCTCAAGCGATGTTCTCAAGGTCGTTTTGGGGGTCTGCTGCCCAACTAGGACGTTCTGGCTCACTGGCCAGTACCTCAACCACCCTTCCTATATTGTAAATGCAGGTGCCTTGTCTGCCAGGTACACTTATGTACAAGTGGTTACTCTGTTGTGGAAAAGATGGGTCCTTTGGGTCTTAAAAAACAGTGGCGAGAGAAATTCCCTGGCTAGTTTGGGGCAGAATGAGGGACAAAGCAGAAGAGTATTCCTAGAAATAATTAAGAGAGGTAATTGCATGCGAGTACATCACTGTATTGAAGTAGGCAAGTTGAAGTAAATGTGTGCTAACCCTTTATGGTTTTAGTACTGTTTGTTGCTCCATAACGTTTCAATACAATATTATTATTAAATATAGGTAAAGTGACTGGGAATATTTGAGTTTACCTTTATGGTTATAGAAGACACCGTGATTGGGTTGTGTGTGTGTATATGTGTGCACATAAGTGTGTGTATACACAATAAATACAGATCCTCGTGTGTTGTTTTTAATCTTTGTAGGGTCCCTTTGTGCATGTTCAAGCTGCAGAAGCTGTGACTGTTCCAATAAAGAGCCATTTCCCCACAAGAGAACAACAAATCTTGGCGCTGCAAACCACAGGTGAATTTGATGTCCTTGTTATAGGCGGAGGAGCAACAGGCTGTGGCTGTGCTTTAGATGCAGTCACGAGAGGTAAGGCTTGAAAATGTAATTGCATTCTTATTCTTGGATTACATGGTTTATAATAAATGTACCAGATTAGTTTTTCAAAAGTACTTGAAGATGGAAAAGGTGTACTCTGAATGCCTAGTTGTACAACTTCCTTCTGTTCTCAGAAGCTAAAACGAACTTGAAGAAAAAATGTCACTTGCGTTTTGTTGTTTCAGCAGAGTTGTCGTTGTCTAGGTGCTTGTATGCAGTTGTCTCACAAACCTTTTTGCTGGGAGCTCTTGGATGGACTTCTCATTCTCCGTTGCTCCTTAGTTAGTGGGTTTACCTGTAGTCACATTTCACTTGTTTGTGCAGGAGAATATCTGCAGCAAAGACAAAACCAAGGCTTGCACGGCACTTCTGGTAACTCTTTTGAAAGGGCTGAGCATGAATTCTAGATGAGGCGCATTGGCTCTCCAGCTCCTATTTCTTATAACACGAGATATCTACAACCCCTGCTAATTCATTCTAGCTGCTCAGTGTGCTGCAGGTTTGGAGACGTCTGTGTGGATTTGCAATGAAAGGTACTAGCGCCATTCAGTCTGAAGGTCCATACTGTAGATCTGTCCTCCCATTTCTCCTCTTCCGGGTGTTTAGCTGCATAACTGGTTTAAGAAGCTACTAGAAGCAGCAGAATTGATGTTAAGTTTATGCATAGCCTTAGCTTAAGGAAAGCTCAAGGTAAAATGGGTTTAGGCTAATGCCTTCTACCCAACTTTTGCAGGAGGAGGAGAACATGTATGGTGACAGACAGTTGTTGCCCACTAGATGTGCAGATGTTGCCCAATAGCTCACGCGGCCGGTCAGACACGTGAAAAGCTCTGTTCAGGGCATGAAAAAGCAGGACGCTAATGCCTGCTCTGTCTGCATCACCCACCTCACACAATAACTTTGAAATTGGCCAGCAGGTTCACTCCAATTTGATAGCTCTCAAAGAGAAGTAGTCATTTTACAGGCCTACTGAAAATAGATCTTCAGATACAGAGATGAGAACACATGGGTACTGTTTCTGCAGGAGAAGCTGAAGCATCAACTCCTGTTCTATTAAAATGCTGTATTCCCCCAGAATATCGTATTTTTATCCAAAAAGCTATGTAAAAGATTTGTGAGAAAAGCTTGTCTTGGAATGTGTTCCTTCAGTTTTTTTCAGTACAATCAGCCCATGGGGGAGAGAACCAATCTGCCTTAGTTTCTATGTTCATAGACCTTGTTTCAGGTTTTGGAACTAAAATGGAAAAAACTAAATAATGTAAAACATAGCAGATAGCCATAAAGTTCTTCAGGTTCCTTAACCCATAGATATACCTCAGAAATAAGAGGCAAAACCTGACTCCAGGAGTGTTTTGTAGTTTCGTTTGGAAAATACTTGTCCGGGTGGTATGATAATTTTGAAACAGATAAAGCAGTAAGGTCTGCACCGCTGGTAGATACACACAAACTCAAATCTGGTTACTAGTTTTTTTTATCATGTATTGATTAAAGATAACTTGGGATCTTTTCACTTCTGCCTCTGCTATGTTGTGGTAGAAAATGCAGTTGTAAAGCACACAGAAATGATTATAGGTAATCTGTGTTTATCCCTTTACTGGATACTCTGACTATATCAGTAGATTTCTGAAGTGTGAAATATTCCTAGGCATTTGGTTAATGAATTGTGTATTGTTGCTGTTCATTCATGGAACTTGCTCTTTTATTATGCTTGCTTCACTTAACAACAAATTTTGCTTTTCATGTGTTTGATATATCTTCACCATATTATTTCTGATTGTATCCATTAATCTCCAGTCACATTTGACAAAAATAAATTACTCTGATCTTTGGAAGTTACCAATAATAATTAGGTTTTTTTAAGGACTTAAAAGTTTTGGGAGACCAACAGATGTTAAAATATATGTTCACTAGCCAATAACGTGAAGCACCCCTCAAAGAGGGTGAAGGAAACACCCAAGGGATAATTTGGGATGCAGATGATGCTCTCCTCCTCAGCTACACACCATCATGCTGTTGCTGTTGGGTTTGGTAGCAGTGTCACTGAATTTAATTCACTTTTTGCCTTGCCTGCCAAACTTCAAAATTCTGCCAGTGATGGAGGGGGGTCTGTTGTGCTAACTTCTGTAACACAGATCGTCCTTCCACCTATGTTTTATAAGTGAAAGATTGCCATGTGCTTGTCCTGTGGTGCTTGTGGCTCACTTGTGCTGGGTGTTGGAAGTCAGTGGTGGTTGTCTTGTAGGTCTGTGCCAAAGGATGTGGCCAGGCCGTTGCCTGTATCTTAGCATAAAAAGGCATCTGTTAATCATCTGTTTCCTGCAACTTTTGCTTTCACCTCACTTCTATCACATAACGCTGACCCAGACCACGAAGGTGCTGGCGCTTCCCTCATACCAGGGTGTAGTGTAGACAGCATTGGGGTGTATGGTTTCATAGCGACTTCCATACGAAGTGGTGTGCCTTCACCCGTGGAAGGCCTTTTCCTGGCCTTCAGGGTAACTGGGAACACAACTTGTGCAACAAAGGTGCCGACCTCCTTCCAAGTGTTTGTTAGGGTGAGCATTACAACACTCATCGTGGAGCACGGTGTGTTCCGGGTCTGCGTGACCATCTGTGAGCCATGTGGTTATCCCTTCCTTGGGCTGGTCAGATTGTCAGGGCTGGCCGGCGTCAGGGAACATATATGAGTGATTTTGAGTAAATGTTTTTTGGAAATACTTAGTGTGTAGTGACTGTTTTGTGCGTGTGCCCTTTGCATACGTGATGCGTCGAAGGAGGATGTCTCTGTGCTGTATGAGCACTGTAGTGTCTGCGTTGGAAGCTCTAGGTGAACAAACTTTTTCCCTTTGCTATACTTCCTAGGTAAGCTACTATACTTTGTATTGAGCCTCAGTTATGAAACAATTTCATGTGTATGGCAGAATTAGATATATGTGTACATCGTGTTCGGCAGTGAGCCTCCCTGAGCAGTGGGCGTGCCCATGGCTGGCTCTCCTCTGGTTTTGGGCACCTCTTAAGTAGGCTGTAAGTAAGCAGACAAAGATGCTAGTGGTTTGCCTCTCTGATATCCTGCTTAAATTGTTCGTGTGATAGGTTTAGAGCTTTCTGCTGCAAAGAGTTAAAAGTATTCATGAAAATATTCTGTTCCTGCCGTGAATACAAACTATAATTTGCTTGAGGGAGCATGGCCCCTATAATGTACTGTAATGCCTTTCTATTGTGAAATATCCAGGTTTTAATGTGCTTCTGTTTAAGTTCTGTTTTGACTTTTCCCTTAGGAAGGAGGCTAAAATTTTTCATTACTATATAGACAGTGCACTACACTTTGAATACAAATTTATCCATGTACAGAGTAATTTTTCTTGTGATTGTCTCTACCCTAGAGAAGTGTCTTTAATGAATTACATACAAATTGTGTAATTTAAGAAGTTAATTTGGTTTTCTGGTAACACAGGACTAAAAACAGCCCTTCTAGAAAGAGATGATTTCTCATCAGGGACCAGCAGCAGGAGTACTAAATTGATCCATGGTGGAGTGAGATATCTTCAGAAGGCCATCATGAAGTTGGATTTTGAGCAGGTAATTGTTTATGCTGGTTGTTAAGCAAAAATTGCTAGTAGACACTTCCCCTAGCCCAATTATATCCAAGGCTCCTTCTTTTTCCAATACTTGACTATTGAGTTCCTCAGCCACTGTACGTAGGAAGTGTCTTCTCCAGCTGAGCTTTCCAGACTAGGGAAATCAGTGCTGCTGCCTTTTGCTAAATTCTCTTACGGGCAATCTAACTGCCATGCCTTGCAGACCATGTATCTTTTGGGGAAGCAAGGCAGAGACCGGGCTGACTTTGGAATAAAAAGAGCTTCCTACCTGTCATGATCAGAATCCGGGGGAGTGAGTGATTGTCCTGTTTATTTCAGAATGGAGAAAGAAAATGTGGTAAATGAATGATTATATATAAAGATAAATGAGTGATTATATATAAAACCTTTTATGTATTCTTGTGTTGGTGGAAGCCTGATGTTCTTGTTTTGGGAAATTGATTTGTCTTCCCATTGAAACCTCTCTAACTTAAAGTACGTTTTAATGGTTAGAATACTGCTACAGAGATGGTGATTTCTCAGGGAAAAAAAATATGTAAAGCATGCAGTTACCCAGTCATAGAAATCAACTTCCTTTTTTTGCCAAAGAACAACTTCATTTTGACTCATATTGGTTGATTTGGAGAAGAACGCTTCTGCATTTGCAACTCGGAGTTAGCATGGGATTTAATTGTGGGAATCAGCACAGAAGCTGTGCCGTGGGATGAGTTCTAACCCTCCTGAAGTGCCTCCTGCCTGTAGTTAGGAGTAACATGGCTTATTGCGCTTTACATTCAAATAAAAAAATTATTCAACTGACCTGCCAAGATACCAAAATGAAACTAGTGAAACTTAATTTCTTGGGAAACATTTTCCTTAACTTCTGACTTTTTTTCAGCAAACCTCTGTGTGTTTTTGAAAGAACAATAAAAATGATGTGAGCTATTTGCACTGATAAACAGTTTATTATTAAATGTTGCACGTGGAGACAAAACTGAGTATTGTGGGCTTCACACGTACACTTCTATTTTTCAGTACAAGATGGTGAAAGAAGCGCTTGAGGAGCGTGCAAATCTGCTTGAAATTGCTCCTCACCTATCAGCTCCTCTGCCGATAATGCTACCTGTTTACAAGTAAGCTCTGCTATATCATCTCTCCTTTACCATTGCTTTTGACAAGCAAGCTATTTCCCTGGAGAAGTTTCCAGGTGCCTCTTTGCAAGCAGGTCTTTAAACCTGTCACAAGCTTTGTCCTCCAGGAGGTGAGATGTTGCCGTATTGTAGAAGCATGAAATTCTCTTATGGCACCAGCAGCTATCACCCCTGTCTGGGAGCACATCTCGGACTTCAGCTTTTCAGATCATTTCTACCACCCCTGCGGGGGAGAGAAGGGGAGTCTGCAGCTGGAATGAACTCTCATTCCCAGGATGTTATTTGCTATTCTTTCCAGTGCATCCTTGTCTTCGACACATGCTGTCATAGTGTTCTTAGCAACGTGCTCTTTAGTCCTTACAACCACCGGTGTTCGGTGCAGGAGTTGGGTGCATTTGCCTTCCGCAGTACATGACAGTTTGGTATTGAGGGAACAGTTTGCTTCTCGTGTGAGAAAAGAGACTCCAAGTGATTTGGGTGAGGTTTTTAGATCTGTAAGAGCAGTTCCTGTAACAGGCTACTTAGAGCAGTGAGTTTTTGCTGAGTTATCTTAATGTATGGCTTTATTCCTGCCTTTAGTAGAAGGGGTTTGTGGCAGCTGGAGCCCATCTACGCCAGGGGTCAGCTGTGTTTATTTGGTCCTGTTTGTGCAGGAGACATTAGTCAAGATGTGCGTTCGAGGAACCCTTTCAGCTTGCACGTACAGACTGGTTCTTCCCTCAACCCATAGCTTCAGTATCTCGCCTTACATTGAAGTACAAAAAGCCAGTTTGTGATCCTAATTCTAGAAGAAATAAAGCCTTGAACCTGTTTGACTTAACTGCAGCGAGTAGATCAGTTGAAAGCAGCAGTGAACAACATGCAAGTTCTTGCCTATTTACATTATTGCGTTGTGATGCCATGAATTTGTGTGATGGTACAAAGTAAAACTGGTATACAACACACTGTGCTATTTAACATGTTCTGTACTACAATAACACTGCGTGCATGCACTTTTAATTTTTTTTTTTTTTTTTTTTTTTAAATTTCACTTCATGGGGAATTTTTTTTTTCCTGCAGATGGTGGCAATTGCCGTACTACTGGTTTGGAATAAAACTATATGATATTGTGGCTGGAAGTCAATGTCTGAAAAGTAGTTATGTCCTTAGCAAGTCAAGAGCCTTGGAGCTCTTCCCAATGCTACGGAAAGATGAGCTTGTTGGAGCTATTGTCTACTATGACGGTATGTTGCCTTTCTGTGCTTTCATTATTAGGTTGTGCTGTGGTGTGGGTGGGAACGCAAGTGTGGAACTGTAGATCATGTACATTGACTTTCTAAAGGGAAGAACAACAACTTGAAGGATTCAGCTTGCATCTTAAGCATTAAATTGGTAGATAAATTACGGGTTTTTTTCACAACAGTAACCTACTGGTTGTAAGAGACAATATAATTAGTCTTATTGGTGAAAACATTCTAGTGTTCTCGTGATTCCCTACAACTTCCCAGCTGTGCCTGCTTTTGCTATACACGTCTCGGACTGAGCACTTCTTCTGAGGTATCGTAAGTCAATAAAGTGCGATCAGTCCAGTAATGCTAAATGGTTTGCTGTAGCACTTTCACTGTGCAAAATAACTTCAGACCTATCTGGGTGAGCTGGCTGCTGGTTGTGGTTCTTGCACTGGGTTGGATGAGGCCTGGATCAGTTAATTCTTGTATCGCCAGTAAAATTGATTGCTCTGCAAAGACAGCATTTGTTGTAATTATAATCAAATACGAGCGATTGCTATAAGACATGAATGGTTTCTGTTAAAACCCCTTTAAATAAAGGGTTATAAATTCATGAGAGGGAAAAATGCCTCCAGCCCGAGTTATTTAATCTGCTGTATCAGCTAGTTTTAGGTATGTTTGTGCATAACACTTACACAAAGTCAGTGTCTGAGTGGGAGAATGTGAAGATGCTTTCTGCAAATCTTCCGATGTTCATTCAAAATTGAACGACGATTTAATAGAACTCATTGTAGTTGTCCAGAAATAGCAATTCCAAACTGTTCGTGTGTATTCATGTTTGGAAGGAGCGCCAGTCTTGTTTGTAATGTAAGAATGGGTAAGCCTCTTTGCCTTGTTCCTGACATAAGTCTAGTAAAAGTCCCTGGCATGGCTCTACAGCCACAGGGGGCCTTCTAAGCAAAGAATTTCTTAGCTCGCTCTCTGTCCCTTCACATGCACAAGGCAATCTGAAACAAAATTGGTGAAGGTTTAGTTGGTTTACTTGACAAATGACTACCCAGAAACTTTGCTTGTCCGGAGTATTAGCATTTGTGTTGGTGTACATGTGTCTTGAGCTTTATCCGAACTGCTGTATCTCAGTACTTTGCAATGTCATGCAGCTTACCTCCCCAAACTCTCAGAACTTCAGTATTTAAAAAATACTGAACTTGCACAAATCCTAAATGTGAAAATGTTCATTGCTGAAGTTTGAATAACAGGATACTTACTTTGTTGAATATTTTTATTTTGCATCAGAATTCTACACTGTTCCAGGGTGTGTCTTTAGTTAGATTGGTACTCCCCCTTCTCCAGTCCTCTTCCACTTCCCCTCCAAGACAGAAAGTTTTGGTAAAACTTTCTTGGTAATGGGGTCAGCCAGGCAAAATCAAAATGCCACATGTGCTCAGGGTAGGGCAAAAAGGCATAGATTCCTTGCAGGCCTGGAGGAGCCCTCCAAAGAATAAATAGCTTAGCTACTGATTTACTTCAGTCATGGTACGGTTCTAGTTAGTTTTTACCTGAAGATGCAGTTTCTGACCTTTTGGCAGCCAGAAAGGTCTTCACACAAAACTGATTAGAAAGGTAGCTCTTTTCCCTTTTTAGAACTGCGTTTACACTATTCATCAGCTTATCAATACGGGCTTTTGTACTGGGAAGAAGTAGGAGGGACTCTCGAAGCACACTGGACTCGGGTAGTATTTATGAGGCTTCTGGCAAAAGCGTGTGTTGATAATTGCAAGTTGTCTCATACAGAGCCCAGCAGAAAGAAAAAAAAAAAAATTATCTATTTGTGTGGGAATATGTGTGTAGGTTCTTATTTGGGAGCGGGGTGAGATTCAAGTAAAAATTAAGTCCATCCTTTATCTCTGATGGAGACTGCATCTTCTCTGTCTTCTTTTTAAGGTCTAGAGGAAATAAGAGGTTATTTAGAAGCAAAATTTGTTGTGGGATTATGTGGTATTTTTTGTATACTGTAACAAGAGCTGCTGTAAATAGCATACATGGAAGAAACTCGGATTTATTTTTCCATTATCATAAGCTATCCCTTAGACTGTTTTACGGGATCCCAGGAGCATGCAAGAACGACGAAGTGGTTCTCTTAACTGTAATTACACTTCTCACAAGAGCACTATAGCTTGAAATCTATTTATAATCTATTGAAGGTTTTCTTAGATTAAATAGATAGTTTGGATGTATCACAGCTATTTACTGCTCCAGCATTCTAAAGATACACATTTACAAGATAGGCTTAAAATTAGTCTTCAAGTTTCTTGGACGAATAATCATTTTAAACAGTGTTGCAGTAAGTGAAAGTTCAGCACCGAGATACCATGCAGTCCATCTGTGCAGAAACGCAGCACGGATCTCTGCGAGTGACTGAGAGGTGTCTCTGACGGCGGCGGCGCCTTCCCAAGCCGTGGGAAACAAACCCGTGCTCTGCATATTGGAAACAAAGAGCGTTAAATAGGAAAAAAGGAAAAGCACCAAATGCTGACGAGCGGTTTGGTGGACAGAGAGGACTGTGCCATCTCTCTGTGCATACGAGTTTCTAAAATCAGGTCGCTGGCAGAGACTCTTAACAGTTCTTCAGAGGAGCAGCTGCAATGCTAGCAGGGCTCTCGGAGTCATTTGGTGAGAGGGATCAAAAATGGACCTGAACTTTTGCTGCCAGTGAAACTACTTGCTCATGCTGGTATATCTGGCCGCCTTTTGCTTTACTTATAAGACCACAGCTTAGTTACCCACATTTTTATGCAGAATTTAAAGAAATGGTGTCTTGCAGTGAAAAAAAAATTTAAAAGCTCCCAAAGCTCCACCAAACCTTAATTTCCGAGAAGAATAAAGTGGTTCTGAAGGACTAAAGTTTGTGAGTTCGTAATATACATTTGGGTGCTTTGAGCCTGCACCTAATGCAGAACAAAAACTTTCCAACTCCGATGTTAAATCAGTTCTTAGCATGCCACATCCCAGAATTAAGTTTTGTGTGTAGCGACTCCTCTGTAGGTCAGCCTCTGGCCCATGGTGTAGGTGGGCTCACGCTGTGTTGTAACACATCGTGACCAATTAACCTGTGTCCTGTCCACCGTAAATTTGTTTTAAGTCATAATGTTTCGGTGAACATGCTTTAGATCTTGTAAATTATTGTACTTGAATTTTAATGGTATGCTTTCCTGCCCTAAATCCGGAGCAAGGGAGGACAAAAGGGAAAGGGAATTGAACTTAAAGTAGAGAAGAGGGTGATAAGCTTGAATTAAATTCCTTTTAGTTGTTTCAGAAGGATTAGTCATAAAATAGAGCATTAAATAATGGCAAAGGTATATGTAGACATTATATGTATGTCTTAAAGTAGGCCATATCTTTATCTTCTCTGTCCATCCCTTCTCTGTCTTCCCTAAATAATGAATAAATAAATTTGCCTTTTAAGAATGGCATGTCTCTCCTGATTCTGTACGTGCAGTTAAATGTAGTTTTTATCCTGTTTTCTGGCTGTCCTCTGTCCCTGTCTCTGTGGTACTTTCTTCGTATCCGTAGCTGTCGATAGCCCCTACCAGCCGCAGCTCACTGTTTGGCGTGTTCACCACCACCACCAAAGGGAAGAATTAAAAACATTCGTTATGTAGGTTACTACTTTATTTGATCAAGCCACCTCTCCAGTTATGACTTACTGGTGGCAACATTCTTTTGCAAAGGAAAGATGAGGAATGCTCTTGGGTTTGGTTTGTTACTGTTGATCAAACTAGTGGCGTGCCAAATAATCCATTATTCATGGCTGTGCTGTGTTCTGAAATGGTGCCGTGCTCCTCTTAATTACATTTTTTTAAAATTGTTTATACAGGCAACAAAAAAAAAATAAAAAAATGGTACATTATAAATGTTGGAAGTACCAGCAACAGCAAATCACAGACTTGACCAGAGGCTATTCTTGCTCTGTCTCAGCATCGGGAAACTAAAGCATATGTTGGATGTTAGCCTGGGTGTACACAACGTGTCCTATTTATTCAAGGTCTTCTTTGAAGCCACAACTTACAAGTTTGTTTCTTAGGGGTACATGTCAGACTTCATTTAGCATTTGTTGGTATTAGGATACTCCTGAATAGCAAAAAGGCAACATTTTGGGGGAAGAACGTGGCTGCTATCTGAGCAGTGATCTGTCAGTTCCACTTATGTAGCTCAAGGAAAACTGGAGGAGAGGCACTGTGGAGGAGCTGGGCTGAGAGCTCAAGATCATAGGCAGAATTATTTTAAAGCACTTTAAATGGAAGAATTAATCTCCATTTAAATTATACATAGTTCATTATGTTAAGAACCAGGAAAAACATTAAAGCAGAGATCCAACTGGCCAGAGTATTTCAATTTAAAGTGTTTAGAAATTCTAAGTGGCACAATTCTTTTTAAGATGCATTATTTTTCTGTCTCTAGGTGCTTGCAGACTTTTTGTTAACATTTTGCCTTGCAAGATGAGCCTTTAGGTGTGTAAGGAAAATCTGTGTTCTGGAATCGGTCATGAATTTAAGATTTTTAGGGCTTTGTTGACCCTGCTCTTTGAATTTACTGCTATTTTCTGAAAGCAGGAATTAACATATACTGCTTCTGTGCCTGTTTTGCCACATCAAGGTATTTGATCGTTTAATGTCTCGTTCTACAAATCTCCAGTATACTTGCTGCCATGTAAGTAATTGTTCTTTATTTTTTTGCGTTCTCAGTATTTTTGGATATATTAGCTCCTGAAATATTTAATACGGAGGTTTTTTAAAGGTAGAAAAAGAAGCTTTGGCAGAGGATTTAGCTTTCCTTGTTTACAGCAAACCCCATGAGAAATCCTTCCCAGGCACACATGCACACACACAGACACAGACACACACACACAAAAATCAATGCAAAAGAGTAGGGCATTCATTAAGCTGTCAAAAATGGAATAAATGCTTTTTTTTTATTTAGGCTCTTGTAGCTATTTTTCCTAGTATTTGAGTGTGTCCTGAATTATGAAATGTTACAGCTTTATAATTCATATTTGACAAATGAATATTTTGAGAATGTTGAGCTGTAATAGGGGTATTACCCTGTTACGGATGCAGACAACTGTATGACTTTTTTTTTTTTTTTTCCCTTCCCTGGATATAAAAACTCTGTGACAGTTTGTCACTAAAAAGACTTTCTATAGGTGAAATACACGGCTAACCATATTTCTTGCTATTTCAAAATTGAAGCTGGGTGAACGAAAGAAGCCTTGCAGGCACACTAACGGTAGGCATAACCTGGAAAATACTGCGCGTATTCTCCATATCCCGCTGCTTTCAAATCCATTTTGCCCCGTGTTCTGTATAATAGAGTTGTATGCGAAATCCTGAGGAGAATCGGCAGCCTGCTACGAGAGGGCTTGTAAAGGTAATGCTGGCTGCCTCTAGTGGAATGCATGCAAAATGAAATGCCAGTCTCCAGCTGCACCTACAGAAGCCACAGTGTTCCTGCCTTGCTGGCGTTAGTGTAAGCAGCAGTGGGGATCCGCTCGAGAGGGTGCTTCCCAATCCCCTGATCCAAGCCGTCGGGGCTCTGTTCGCTCGTGGTGCTTCTCGAGCGGCGCCGTGCTGGTATCCGTCAGAGCTTTTATGCCGTTTTCAAAAGGGATAAAATCAGTAGCCCAAAATGGCTTGCATCTTTAACCCAGTTTTGCCTCTGTCAAAGGGGGCAGCCGCACGAGCGTCCCTGCAGGAGCGGCCGTGTGCTCCGAACAAAAGGGACCCTGCCTCCGCCGCGCTCGTCTTCCTTTTGCTGGAGGCGTCCTTCCCAAAAGCATGCAGATGATAACTGCATCTCCTGCTGTACCTGTAACAATTTAATTGTGTAAGTCAGCCCAGTCAAGCATCCCCAGCTCATGACTGGGAGACATGAAATTCATTGTCATTATTGTCCCTGTCATTTTGGATCATTATATCCTGCTGCAGAATTTTCCTCACTCCAGTGCTTTCTTACCTCCAGGAAGCAGGGATTATGGCTGAGGTTGGGGTGGGGGCAGGACTGTGAACTACATTTACCTCAGGGGAGCCACAGATTAAATTGGCTTTGCTCTCTGACTTGCTGGATTCGTCTGTTTGTACGCTGTGGGTTTAAGGTTGGAAATGATGAATATTCTAGTGAATTCTGTGCCTCTCTCTTTTTTTTTTTTTTTTCTTTTCTTTTTTTTAATGCTCGTATAAGCAAAGGATGGGTTTTGTGTCCCTTAAGAAGTGAACGGGGAATAATTCTTCAGATCATGTTACCTAAAAGATTTAAGATTATTCCTGAGCAAAACGACATTATTTGCACGTTGTGCCACAAACATCTGAGCGTTCCCCAGCGTGTCGTGGCTTTTAGGGGAAAGACTCCATCGAAGCATGTAACTCTGCTGTAATTTATATGTGTGCATTTTATGTGAACTTAATAGCCGGTCATTAGTTGATATGTACACTGTTCCATATTGTAGGTGTGATTAGATGTATGTTGAAGGAAAACGCATTACGGGATGCCTGTACATCTTGCTGCTCCTGCCCCTGCTCCGGTGGCTGTCTCCTGCCGTTCGGCATACGGGGCCGGAGCAGCCCCGATCCTTGGGAAGGGCTGGGGGGGGGGGCGGTGCACGTTGCTCATCTTCCTCACCACGCTCCTCCTCTCCCATCCGCAGAGTTCACCTCGCCCAGCACCTCCTGGCCTGTTTCTGTCTCCATCCAGGCGCTGGGTTTCTCTAGGTTCAGGGGAGAATTATCAGGTAAAATGCTGCTGCTTGACTTCTCCATCGAATGGGGTGCATCCCTCCCTCAGCAGCAGCCCTGGCTGCCTGGCACCGCGCTGTGCCTGTCGTCCCCTCCAGACTGCCCGTCCCGTCCCAGACGTGTCCCCATCCCCATCCTCGGGAGCAGTGCTGCCTCTCATGGCTCTGGCACGGCAGTCCAGCCCTCCCGTGACTTCTTGTTCCCTGGCTGGTACCTCCGGCCCCGGCTGCTCACCGCTGGGTCGCCCAGCGGAGCTCGGCGTCCCTCCTGCTGAACACAGCACGCCGTAGCTGGCAAACCCGATCGTCCCTTCATTTAGGCTTCAAAAACAGCTACTGCGGTGTGCAAAGCAAAGTCTGCCCCAAATTCCAGCTGTTAGGCTGAGCGCGGGGCATGCTCGTCAGCTCCTGGGCCGTGCGGGTGTGCGGTAAGCCGTACTGACACCGTCGCGTTTCTGCCTGGCGCGGTGGCGCGGCCGCGGCAGAGCTGCCGTGACGGTTGTTCGCGGTGACATTTTAGCGCGGTTTCCATAAACTGACAGTGACAATGTTTAGTTTCATTTTAACACTGTGCTTTTACTTACGCTGACATTGCAATATGATTGTAGTGACAAGTTGAAGGCTGATACAAAAGAAGTGGGAAACAACATAATTATAAAGCAGTAGCACAGAACAATAATTCCAAATTTTCTCTCTCACTTGATGTGCCTGGATATTGTGGCTTATTTTTGTATTCTGATACCTCAGTTTCAATGGGAGTTTTAGCTTCCGTAGTGTAACTTGGCCGTAGGCTTGATTAGATGGACATTCTCAAGGTATTGAGACTTGTAATTTCTTTTTTTAAAGCTTTTATGGGCTTCCAGTCTCTTGCTTATGTTATTAATTTGTTTATAACTGTGCGTAAATTGGAATGTATCCTACTTTCATTTCCTAATCTTCACTGTGATCTTGTTTGGTCTTACCCATACGTGCGGTTTGGTTGTCCATAGGCTCCTCCGTCCCTTTATCCTTGCCTTATGAAAATAATCTTGAATTTCTTAAGTTCCTTAAGCTTGTCTTGTAAAAGAGTGCTCATGGTGCATCTTGGGTGGGCTCTGCAGCCCGCTCTCAAGCTGCGTGCATTAAGGTTTGATGAACATAACTGTTATCATAGAATCCTAGAATGTTTTGGGTTGGTTTGTTATCGGTAAATGGGCATCAGTCCTGCCAGACCCTTGAGGAGCAGAACCCACAAGTCGGGTGCGGGTGGCTACCTCTCCACCTCCGTCGCTCGCAGGGATGGAGACGTCTGTTTCGTGTGGCCCAAGCAGGTGCTAAACAGAGGAAGCAAGAAATATTTTCAAATTACTGCTGCTGGATTATTTAAACTTGGGTCAAATCTGAGTTTGAATCTGTTAGAACAAAGCTACCTGTGAGGAGGCCAGGCTCGAGCCTTTCCTTCCCATTAACGCTCCTGCAGAGCGAGGGCTGAAAATGCGTCTCGGGGCAGATCTCAAAGCACTGAAATACGAGGTGCCTATGGTGGGGTTTTCCAGCTCAACGTCCGTATTTAGGTGTGGGTCGTTCCTCCCACCCGGTTGGGCCGTATTTCGGCAGCACAGATAACACGATGGAAAGCAGAATTCAAATTGGACGTGGCTTGTATGGGAAGTATTAACAGCCTGGTGTGATATTGCTGTGTTGTTACACGTGGGTGTGATGGGACTGATTTAACTGAGTCAGAGCGCTCTTCCCTCTGAAGCCGTCCAAGAACAATTGCGTGCGTGCTACGTATCCTAGAAAGTCTGTTAGTGTTCAGTGAATTTTTGACTTAAGTTGCATGTGATTCAGAGAGCAAGAAATAGTTCAGGTCTGAGGGCATTTTCAGTGACTTGTGACTCACGAGTCAAACTTGCTGTTTACCTCTGAACTTGCTCGGCTTGTGTTTGGGGAGGAGAACTTGCAGAGTCCTTTCTCAGAGGAGTCTGGAACAATTTTGAGTCACTCCAGCTGATTCATAATGCCTAAACTTGGATGTAACTAATTTCCGTATGTACAGCAGATGTTGAGTTCCTGTTTTAATGCTTGCAATAAAACTGTTCACGCAATTAAGCACTTATTTAAAAATTAGAGGATGCGGGCAGTCCTGGCAACTTAGTTATGTATAGTGATGCATACTTATCACTCATCAGCCTTAAATTTGATGAGGTCTTGGTAAGGTTTGTACGTACACAGCAAGAAAACTTTCATGCACGTGAAATAAATTATTTCATGCGTTGCTTTTCTTTACTATGTGCATGCACGCAGATCAAGTGCGAGGCTGTTGAGAAAATATAACGTATAGCTATGGGAATACACTTGTAAAATAACTTCTGAAGTGTCAGTGCTTTGGGGGAGAACAGTCTTGATGCTGGGCAATAGTTTTTTGGGTATCCAAAATCCCAAGGGTATCCCAAATCCAAGGGAGCTGCAGTTCAGCATTCTAGTTCAGTAAGTGGAGCTCCCTGTATCAGTAAGGGAGTAGCAAACAAGCGGGAGGTTACCTTGTAAGTATTTGTTTGTTTGCCTTTATCTCCTTAGCTTTTTAAAAGAAAACAAACAAACAAAACCTCTACTTACTTGTGTGGCTGCATTATGTAGGGATATAAAACTGCGACCGTACTGTGGGCCTCGTTCTCTCATTCAAATACTTCCTTGAATGTATTTTTCCTTTCAAAAGAAGCCTGGTAGGTGGTTCTGTGGAAAGATTTGCCCTCTTGAGAAAGTTCATTAGGACTGTCATATAGCTTCTTGCATGGCTAACTTCCAGCTCTCCATTAAACTTGACCTCCACAGCAATAACTAGATATGCCTAATCAGAAAAGACTGTAAAGTGAGAAAAGGTGAGAAGGCTTTCGTGTCTCTTGCAGGGACCAGCCTGTTCTTTATACAGCGAGAAGTTTGCAAACCCACCCACTACAGCCATGCTGTTGCAGGATGAGCCAACGCGTGCCTGGAGCGATTGCGGCAACGCTTGTGTGCGTTGGTACGTGACTAATTGTGGTGCAGCAGGTAGGCTTGGTAGCGAAGTGTTAGTTCTTGGAACAAAAAGGTTAACAGGAACAAAAGTTGCCCTCTTAGGATTAAAAGAAATTCCGGCTGCTTATTAAAAAAAGAAAAAACAAAAACGCAGTCGCTGTCTACTGTGTGCTGCTCATCTTCATCTGAATGGAGTTGCAGAGGAGAAAGCAGGAATTGGTATGAAAGTCATAGGTGCCTGTGAGTGCCATGGGACAGAACATACTAGAACTACCAGAGTGCCTTATTAACGCTGTGGTTGTCACACAACTCTACTGAGTCAGTCGCAAACAAATTTCTACAGTCTGTGGGCTTTGTTACCACTACTGGCTATGGTTCAGCACTGATAAAAATAAAATTGAATGTACACTATGTGCACTCTGTGGGAGGATTCTTTTAGTGCCAACGGAAGCATTGTCTGTTCGTCTTTGAAGAAATACAACATTTGTTACTAAGGAATGAAAATAGAATTTTCCTAAATTACGCGAAAAAAGAAATTATAAACCAAATGGCATCACTGTTGGTCTTAGCGTGATGTAGGACACACTTACACAAAATGTCTTTGCGCACTAAATGTCTCCAGCAGTACGCCTTCTAAGAATAAGCTGGGGTTTTTTAAAGAGGATTCAGTGTTAATTTAAGGAACACACTTAGGCCGGTGTTCTGTTAAAAGCTAGGTTGACTACCCTTAATGAGAATTAAAGTACCCATCCATTGTTACTGCATTACAAGCAGATGACGGTAGTGAATAATGAGATGGATGATTCTTTCAGTTCTTCTTGCTAGAAATAATTTAAAGGATTTAAAACATTTTAAATTTTAAAATTTAATTTTAAATTTAAAAATTTAATTTTTAAAATTTTAAATGTAAAAATTTAAATTTTTTAAATTTTAAATTTCTTTTCGAGCGGTATCACAGGAGGTGTTGCAAAGAAAACTCAGCACGTTCCATCGGTTGGCTCTTGGAGGCTTCCTCCAAAGGTGCTGAGGTGCGGCTGCCCTTCGCGCCAGCGTTGCGATGCACCCAGCTGACAACAAACAAACAAGTGCTCCCCAAGCCAGCCCTGGAGCAACGGGGCTGAAGCAGCCACAGCCTCTCCCGGGCAGGGTGTTTGTGAACATCTGTGGCTGGTGAATGTCATGATTATAATTTTGCTGTGTTGCCTATGGGTTAGTTATGAGATTTTTCTGGAGCTTACTCCTTTATAGAAAAGGATGCCAAATTAACTGGGCTTAGCCATTCTGCTGTTATAAAATAACTTTCTGGCTTATGAGATTTGGAAAAAAAAAAAAAAAACCAAACCACAAACCAAAGCCCATGGTATCATGGAGGGGTTCTCTCTGGTAGGAAGGGGGAGTAATGGTATTGTTTGGCTTTGGTGGCCGCTGCGGAGGACAGTGGATGCGGAGCTTTCTGAAGTAGGTGATCCAGGACCTCCTGGCAAAGGTTTTGGTTACCTTGCCGTTGATCACACAGCTATGCCATGGGTTCCCTGGGCATCTTCTGAACGTGGTAATAGTGCTCGCATCAGGAAAGCTTTACACGTCTGTTCTGGGGGAAGTTAAGCTTGGAGGCGCTTTTACCTTGGGTTTGGAGAATCTCTGAGTCTTACCAGGGGAGAACGGTGTTCTGAAAAAGCCAAAAAGGTTTTGGCTGAAAAGGCAAAAAGGTTGAGATGCAGAATCCTTGCTTTGCTTCATCCTTCCGTTTCTCTCTAGAGCGGTAAGGATCATCTAAGTACCAGGACACGTGCCGACCCCTTGGAAATAAACATTCCTGATTCCAGACTAGCACGTGTAAATAGCTAGTTTTACTTTAATCAGCAGAAAATCTGCTTTGTCAGCCGTGAACGGTGCTGCTGTAAGAGCTGATCTGGCTATGGTACCTTTATAATGGGGGGTGTGCGTGGAGGAGCAGCAACCACCTCTTCAGGCGTCAAGAATAAAAGATAATTGCGTATAAAGTGCAGGATTTTAATGTAATTGTCTGGGGGGAAATGTGCACGTGTGAGTTGGAGGGCTTTTTTTAAAAAAGAAAAAGCAAGCTGTTCCCGAGCATAAAAGCTATTGTACTGTGACCCGATGCCTACCAAACTGTTGCAGTGTTATTCTCCGCAGATGATAAATCTCTGAGCCAGTAAGTCACTCTTCATTTCTTTCAAATCTAGACCTCTACAGATCTCTGCTGTTTACACTGTGAAATACTCCAGGACTCCGCAGTGTGGATCACATCAATCTGAAGCCGGTGGCTTTTTCTAGATGTGTAGTTAATCAGGAACTGGTTATTTCCCAGTCCTCTTCCTGCAAATACATCGCATAGGCGCTCGGAGTTCCTTTGGACAGCTGAGAATTGAGTAATAGCGAGGGGTTTCTCAGAATAATGATGAGGGGAAAATGGATGAGAGCTTCAGAGAAAGGGTGAAGATGTTGTCTCGGACGCAGCAGCCCAGGTCCTGCAATGCACTGAGCATATCCTTAGCTCTGACACGGGGAGCATCAGGGGTTTCAACAGAACGCTGAGCAGCTCTTGGATTCGGGGCTTAATAAGCAATTGTTAGTTAGAGGTTTGTTCTTTTGGGGAATTACACCTGTTTCCACATTATTTATTCTGCCGATTGGCTTCTCTGGATTGCTTTTGTCTGGACAAATCGGTCACAAAACTGGGGAGAGGCAAGCTTGCAAAATTTAAACAGGACTTCCCCAGACCAAGGCTAATGCTGTATAACTGTGCTGTGTTTGTGCGACGAATCCGCACCCCGTGTCGGACAGAAAGCCAGTTTGTTTTGGGTCCTGCCTCTGCCCTGACGGCAGGAACAACCGATGGAGGATCAAAAAGTGACTGAGGAAGCCCTCTCGGCCCTGGGGTCCTGCTGCTGTAAGCGAGTAAATCCCACCACCCGGGAATGGGCACCTCCGGGTTTCGTTCACACACCGAGGGCACGTGCCCGAGGGTCGCGTTTCTGGTTTGTGCTGGGTTTCTTGTCCTGCAGAGCCAAGGCTGGCAGCCCCCTGTGGGTCACGCAGTCCCCCAGATCAAGCACTGCAATCGAGGGGTGTCTCCAGGACGCTGCGTTCCCAAAAGCCCTCGACTTTGGGCTGGAGGAGGGTTTTGTGGATTAGTTTGGAATCCGTGCTGTGCGCCGCTGTGCGTAGAGGCAGCCGCTGAAGCGCAGCCGGTCGCTGGTCTTTGTCTTTTCTCTGTCTCGTGCTCCCTCCGCAGAGGAGATGCACTCAGCCCTGCGTTAAAATGTTAAGGTTTGAGGAAAACCTCATAAGGTCATTTGATCCGCTCCCTGACACTACTGCCGCGTAAATGCGGATGCATTTGTTGAATGCTTTGCCTGCCACTCCTGACAGATGGTTGTTTAGTCTTACGCGTCTTGTGTGATGGAGCATCCCCAACTTTTCTTGACATCGTGCTCAGTTGTTTTGCTGTTCTTTTCTGCAGTTTATTCTGGGCATTGTTTGCTTAGTTGAATTGGAGTTACTGTTTGTTTCTTCATCGGTGCTTTATCATGTTTCTGGTTCTGTACACTGCACATAACTTTTTTTTTTTTTTTTTTTCTTGCGGTTGAAGACTGATTGCACTGTATCGTCTCGGCTGTGTTAGAATGAGAAGTTTGGGGAGGGGAGGTGGCACCTTTGAGGCCATTGATCCCATCTTTATAACTTTGCCCTTTTAGCTAGGAACAGATTATTTGTGCAGCGGTTCGAGATTGCACAGGCAGAATCAGAAGGACCAAACTTTACATAAACCATTTATACTGAACGTTGGGGATGCTGGCAACATAAATCAACTACAATATCTATTACAAATTTATCACTTTATCAGTATTATTTTTGATAGAAGCGGTCCAAACACGTGGGGAAGTGAACCGTACCTCGGGAAGTTTAGCCCTCTCACAAATTAATTATTCAGGACACACAGAGCCTGGCCCCTTCGGTGTATAGTAATTCTTTCTAGCCAGCATCCAGGACTTTAACTTCAGTGGCAATAATAAATAGGAAAAGTCTCAGGTGAAGCCAGTATTTCGAGGTAATTAATCATCTTCCCCTCATGGTCCCTCCGCCTCTCTCTTGGTTTTCTTTAACGAGGGAATTTCAGTAATAAATCTTTAATGATATATGTTAAGAATCCTTCATTAATTCTTGTCTACTTATTTCTCTCCATCTGATTCTTTTTACGTTGTACGCTGGGAAGTTAAAATGCATGTGCGAGGGAAAAAAAAACACTTACAGAAGGCTGATAATTTGGCACAGCCTGGGAAAGGTGGTTTGCTTGGATGTTGGGTGTTGTGAGGTCCAGTTGCTAACAGGAATTGTTGATGAATGCCGGCTGGACTGTCAGACGAGTGCCTGGGTACAGTTGCAGGATTACAGCACGATTGCGCAGGGGAAGGGTGCAGAACAGAGGGGTTTGTCCCTCCGAAACTGGAAGCCCTCAGCTTCCCGGCGTGCGAGGGCTGTGGCACGCCGGGCAGTCCCGGGCAGTCCAGGTGCCCGCTGCTGCCAGCACGGCCGTCGGATGCTCGGGCGCAGCAGAGGGGGGATGTGTCTTTAAATAATTCTCGTTAGACGCGGGCAGCCATCAGGCCTATTCAATGTGACAGGGACAGATGTGACAGATCGGTTCTGACACACTTCCATACCGCAAGTCCGTGGCTGGAGGTGACTGGTGTCCTTCCTTCGGTCCCCTCCCCGCTGCAGGACAGCACAACGACGCCCGGATGAACCTCGCCATCGCCCTGACCGCTGCCAGGTACGGCGCTGCCACCGCCAATTACGCTGAAGTGCTGCGCTTGCTCAAGACGACGGAGCCGGCCAGCGGGAAGGAGCGCGTGTGCGGGGTGCGCTGCAGGGACGTCCTCTCAGGTGTGTGTGCCTCCCCGCCGGCGCCCCCCGCGCTCCCCCGCCACCCTGCTCGCTGGGCGGAGGCGACGGCTTTCTGCAGCCGCCGGTGCCGCGCTCGGGCAGAAAGCGTGCTCTCCTCGTTAACCAAACGCAGAGATAACGAAACGAGGGAGGAGCGGGGAAGGCTGCTCTTGGTAAATCTCAATGAACCGAGAAAGGAGCCATCTTCCCAGAGTGCAGTGGCATACCATTAGCGTCAATCATCTTTAGCTTCTGTCGGGTTTTTCACTCAAATTCTAGCGTTTTGGCAGGGTAGGCTGAGCTTTACATCCAAACCCTTCTGTCAAGCAAAGGCGGCACTGTAAAACGCTGCGTGCTGTACAGTAATCATCCCATTTACCGAGCCTGTGGGCTGAGACTGAAATCCCTCTTGTTTGAGGGGCGGGCTTCAGCCGAACTTCTTCCACCCAGTCCACCTTCTTCTGCCGCTACAGAAAAGATGGA
>BOSO01000129.1:51786-75012 GCA_018403395.1 Gorsachius goisagi
TTTCACTGCAAAACACTTTTCTTTCAAATCGGGCGTTACGTGAAAACTTTGTTAATTTTTACAAACCACTCCAGCTGTTCCCTTCAGGGAAGCACGCCGCACTTTACAGTAGGTTAAGTTCATAGATGGATTAATAATAGAGAGTGTCAGCGAGCAGGAAAACAAACGGGGTGTGTGATTGATACTGTTTTCTTTCACAGGGCAGGAATTTGATGTCAAAGCCAAATGTGTTATCAATGCTACGGGACCTTTCACAGACTCTGTGCGCAAAATGGATGATCAGGAAGTACCCAACATCTGTCAGCCCAGCGCCGGCGTGCATATTGTGATGCCTGGGTATTACAGGTAACGCTACTCAAAGCCGAAGCCATTTGTAACCACCTCTGCTGGTGTCTGTAATAAATAAGCTTGCAGAGACGCATTTGTAGGTTTTTTACGGTAGTTTTGAATGTACGATTTGATTTTTTTTTTTTTTTTTTTTTCCCCCCCCCCTTTTAAGAGGATTCTGGCACTGTGCCTGTGAGAGTAACAACTTCATACAGTCAGAAAAGGCTGAAGTTTTGTAGTTCTTAGTTAAAACTCACCAAGGCAGAACTCGTGCTGAAGCAGAAGGGCGTTTAGGCAGAGCATCCACAACAGGCCTGTGAAAGGCACCTTTTTTAATAACGAGTTTGAGCTGACCATGCTGACCGCTTGTTCACCTGCCTTTAAGAAAACAAGAAACATATCAAACCTTCCAGAGAGGAAGGCTCTTGTCCTATTAAACACCAAACTCTGTGCAATAACACTCTGCCACATTACGACTCCACTCAGGGTAAATACGAATGCAGCATGCAGGCGATATAAGAAGTCGTTCAAAGTAACACAATTAAATTCTGAGGCTGCTGTGGGCACGAGCCCACCCACCCGTGGCCGTTTGGTGGAAAGGACTTGCCTCCCTCTGCTGACCTTGTTGCAGAAGAGGCTCCCGTGGCACTCGGCGAGCGCGCTCTCTGCAGACTCCTGCTTCTTCCCTTATTTGCTGCTGCAGAACCAAATCCCCTTCTACCAAGTAAGCCTTGTCAGTCGAAGCTCAAATATTACCTTTGGTTTCTCAAGTCATTAGCATCCTAATGGAAATTCACATTTGTAGACTTATCCCAATTCTGTTGATACAGTGCACTTATAATAATGCCTTCCATACCATCATTGCGCTCCTCTGTGAATATAAATTTAGCCTTCCAGTGCACAACATGTTGTTTTTGACAGAGCTATCCTAACAGGGCATGACCATAGACTGTAAAATTGAGGCATTTTTGGCCTGGTGTAAAATCACGCTCACATTCTGTTCTCTTTTTGGTGTCTTTCCGTGTGAAAAATGGGAAAATGACCCGATAGCCGCTTTAAAGCACTAGCGATGTGGAGAAATGGGTTGTAATCCTACTTTCCTCATACACTACGAGAAGCACGCGTGTGATTGACTTTATGCCCCTACAGCGAAAACATGGAAAGTTTCAAAGCTTTGAATCACTTTGTAAATTCAAAGTAGAAGATGGCTTGACGTGCATGAGGGCTCTCGCTTATTTATTGTGTAATAACCTAATAATTTTAATGGGATATGTAGAGAATTTTGTTCTCGTTCCCCTGTGTATGTCAGCATGTGGGCATTGCTTCTCGTGTAAAATAGTATCTACCCACGTGCAGCCTCCACAGTGCAGCTGATTAGATAAAGCTGTACAGAATTGCCTTGGAGTGGGATAGCTTACACCAGCGAACGGTCTGCTAAATGGAAAATTCTCGTGGTATTTAATCTTACTTGTATCAAGTCTTCTCCTGGTGCGAAGGAATAGTCCTCAACAAACGAAGATTGTCGTTTTCTGGCATCCGTTTGCCTTGTCCTAAGTGTTTTACAGAATTTTGGCCTGGACTCACACAAAGAAAATCTTGTAACAGGTAGAGATTTTCAGACAGTAACACAGTTAAGATTTGTTAAACCTGATGTTAACCGAATGCGTTCACTTCCCATCGATTTCTTCCTCATTTATGTTCTTCATTAATAGTCCCAATATTCCTCCTCTCGTTAATTCTATTTTTAGTACACACATACCTATTCTAGCAGCTGCAGTAAGTCCTTCTGCTCCCTGTTGTTGAATCGTATCGTCTGCTGCGACGGGAGAGGGTTGGGGCTGCCTTTGTTCAGATAGGCTCCCTGCCTGAAATGTGCCTACAAATACTTTTTTCCCTTCCCGCCTGACAACTTTCAGATGTCTTCCATCTTTCTTGAATTTTTCTATCTGCTCTGCATTCCAGATTCCAGGCAAATTTGTCTGCTAAACCTTAGTCCTGCTCTGCGGCAAGTCACCTATTTGCTCTTTAACCGCTTTTGTGGTGCGTTGCTCAAGTGCCTCTGGAGTCCCAGAACAGCCAATATTTGGGTGTTAGGATGGCTGGTTTTGATGGGAAACACCTTATTTTTAAATGTGTGTTGGTGGCTCTTCAGTTTTATAGCAGACGGACCAAACACAGCAAGAGGAGGTGTGAGAGAGAGCTTCCCAGGATAGCCGGTAGTCATTAATTCAGTAAATTAATTGGCATATGGAAAACTCTTACATCCTTTCTCATCATTTGCTGTGTAATCGAAAACACTTCAGTCCATAGGTGTCGTAGTGAAACTTTGTACAAGACTGGGTGAACAAGTCTTTACTTTTTTCTCTTCCTTATTTTTTAACATTTTTTTGTGAAATTAAAAAAAAAATCATGCTTTTGAGAAAATATCTAAAGTTTTCTGAGTATTCTGATACTGTATATTAAATCTCTACTTTCCTCTGTCTCTAAATCAATAGCTTTTTCATTTAAAAAGTAATCATTTGTCTGACGTGATTTACCTTTCACAAATCTGTGTTGACTTCCCCTATTAAATTGTACTTCTCCAACTGTATGCTTAAGCTGTCTATAAATATCACCTAAAAAATGTTCTAATATACATGCTATATATGAAATTTTCAGCTTCTCTTCTAGCCTTTCCAGATATTGAAAACTTACCTTCGGTAATCAGTTTAGACTTCCTAAAAATGAAATATTCAGTGGTTCAGCTTGCAGCTCTCTTAAATAGGTGATTCACGTCCAAACAGGTCTCTGTCTGCCTTCAGCTTATTGCATTAGTTGTTGTTCGAGTCCGCGGAATTACTCCCCGCTGAGGGTCCATGTTACCACCTAAACACGTGCCTCCCATCCTCCTTCCCTACAATTCCGATAGCCTCCTTCCCCTCCCGGGAATAGGGGCAGCTGAACGGCCTGCCGGTGTCCTTACAAGGACTTCAGCCAGTGCCCTTCCCTCAAATAAAAAGGAGTTGGGGGGAAAAAGGGGCAGCTTGCGTGTTTTCCTATATAAAAGCTGTTTGCTTTGAAGTGTTTATCGAAGCCTTTCGTTTTCTGAAATAAAAGCAGAGCTATTTAATAAGTGATAACTGCTTTTGTACGTGTGGATTTTTATTTTTATTTTTATTTTTTTATACCAGGAAACATTTATACATCAGTTAAAGCTGCCTGCATGAAGAACTACTGGTTTTCTTCATTTTACTGAATCATTCTGTTTGTAGGACTGGCATAAATAAACCAAAAAAGCCCTGAATACCAGCATCCAGTTAGTGTCTGTTAGGCATTACAGAGGTGACATCTTTTGCTTTTTTTTTTTTTTTTTTTTTTTTTTTCCTCCTTACAACACGGTTCCCCGTTCAGGAGTGCTGCAGTGAGAGCTGGGAGCGTTCGGAATATACTTCTTGGTCCGAGTCCTTTGGGATTCTGTGGGCGCTCGTTCCTGTTTGAGTGGCAGGTGTCAGCGACCTCACTGGAGTTTGTCTCTTTAAAAGAACTTGTAACCCTAGGATTTCAGTGTGGCTCTTCTTGTTCCCTCTGCTTTTTCTTCCCATTACCAACCCTCACCCCCGCTCCCCGCCCCACCTTCAGCGCGAGTGCAGGTTGCAGAAGTCATTGGGATTTTGTCTTTACTTTTGCCCTCTGCTTCAGGAGCGGATGATTGATAACTTGGGTTAGTAACGTTTCATCTTCAATTTGTCTTGTTCTGTATGCAGACACATCAAAACAGAACTAGGGGTCTGTTCGTATTTCTTTCGTTGTAATGTGCATTCTGTTTCAGCCTTCCCTTTCCTCTCTGGTATAATATAAATTATTGTCCATTTTTCATTAAAAACAGTTGTTCATTCGATAATGAGTTTCAAGTAATTGCTGGTTTGAAATTTCCAAACGTTTGTATTTGAAATTCCAGTGAGCGAGATTTTCAAGAGTGAGCGGAAATGGAGAAGTGAGATGCCAAAGGCCTGATTGCTTGATTTAAAGTTGTGGTCCACTAAGAAACCAAATTAAGAAATCAAATTCTAGTAATATCTGAGCATCACATTTAGAGGCCTTATTTCTCAAAACTTCTGGGGCTACCTTTTCAAGTCAGATCATGGCCACGTGAATTCTCTGGCTTTTGGGGTTGTTTTTTTTTGTTTGGTGGTGGTTTGGGTTTTTGGTTTTGTTTTTTTGGGGTTTTTTTGGTTTTGTGGTTTTTTTTGTTTGTTTGTTTTTTTTTTTTTAAATCCTTTGACCCAAGAACAAAGGTAATGTTCTAATACTTTATCTAGGGTACAAGGTGTGCAAGAACAGAATCCCTGGTGATGCCTGACCTGTTTTGAACCGTGTCCCTTCTTTATTTCAGCCCTGATAACATGGGTCTGCTTGACCCAGCCACCAGCGACGGTAGAGTGATTTTCTTCCTGCCGTGGGAGAAGATGACGATCGCAGGGACCACAGACAGCCCGACTGATGTTACTTCCCATCCAATACCAACAGAAGAAGATATCAACTTCATTTTGAATGAAGTGCGCAACTACCTTAGCGTTGATGTTGAAGGTAAAGCTTTCCCAACTCTGTCGTTCCCCGGGAGGGTACTGGCAAGTCTGTGGCGTTTCAGTTTGAGTTGTCTGAGGTTTCCCTGTGACTCTGATAACTGTGGTTCTTGTGTACCTGGGTGTTTCTAAAACTAGTGCGACGTAAGCGCCATCGTGGTCTGTGTATCGCAACTAAAAAAATGATGCTTTTCCAGATACACCTGCATGCTGTGGACTGTTTAAATGGAAATTGGTTGATACCGGTGTTCAGATTTCACACAGCTTTCATCTAACTGGCGCTGTCTGGCTCCACAGCCAAGTCATCCTGCTCTCTTTGGGTGGCAGATGCAAGGCTTTGCAGAACTGGGACAGCTCGGTCGTACGTCAGCACAAGTACATCGCATAATTCACCTGCTTTCCTTGAAGGAAGAGTCGTTCTGACTTCTCCTGTGCCTTTTATCTTTATTTCCATTTTTCTAGGCACTTTATTCTTAGAATTTACTTCTCTTAATATGGCAAATGCCTAATAGTGCCAGTTTTCAGTGGGAGAAGAAAGTACGATGGGCCAGAAGGGGAATTTATGAAAACTACTGACGGTTGTTCCCCTCAGTATAGCTGAGTTGAGAACACATTTTTTTGTAAGGTGCTGGCCAGCTTTGTTTTGACTCGGAGCTGGTTTAAAGGAGAGAGGCTTCCTTCATAGTGAGGCTTTTTAAAAATTATTCTGCAAAAGCATCTGGACTTCTGTATTTCCCTTGTAGTAGCAGCATTAAAATACATCTGAAAAGCACTTGGTCAGGAACATTGCAACATCTTTAGATTTGTGAAAACTTGCAGTCTGGAGATCGGGAACGCTGGATTACGTGTTTGCTGGAGTGGGTAAGCGGTGGTTCTGGGTTGATGAAGTTTACAAAAAGTCCTCAGGAAATGTACCTTCAAGGTTCTCGAGCAGGAGCCGATACAAGTGAGTGTGGGGGGCCAGAATTGCAGCTGGTGGAGTTAAGGCTGTGAATAAGACAGAGATTTTGCAAGGTATTTTACAGAAGTACATTATGAAGTGTTTAATTCTTTTGAATGAAACCTACCTAGGTGCACGCTGTTTTTCACATATGCAATTAGCAGTGTTTATAGATTGCTTGTTATTGAATTAACAACTGTGCTGGCCATATCAACTCGCTGCAGACCTGCCTTTTTGCTGCCAGAGACAGTGCCAGGGTTATCAACTTACACAGGCTTGGATGTGTTCCAACTGTTTAATTATAGTGTCACGCATGCTGCTTTTTCTAGTTTCATTAGTTTATAAACGTAATATGGTATCCTATTTCTGTGATTAACACTTCATTTTGGCAGGTTAAACATGCTGGCAGAGCACCATTGATTTCTGAAATCTATTTTGTGTTCTTTGGGGATATTTTTACACCCCGTTACTGATTTTCAATTATCGTTTATTTGAAAGTTGTAGTTAAAAAAAAATAAAAATTGTTCCAAAGACTTCAGCGTAAAGCGAATCGGTCAATTTTTCTATTGCAAATTTAATAAGCAACAAAACTAATTTAATTCAATTCTCTATTGGTCCCATGTTTTATATATTAAAAAAAGTGACTTTGGGAGGCTGGGGTATCTTCCTATGACTGTTAAGGGCTTTTGTGACTACTTGGTGCCTTCAGGTTTTCTTCCTCCGAGCTTACTGAGGAGTCAGGGTTGGCTTTAGGGGTGTGCTTGGAACTGGATGCAAAGGAGTAACACGGGGGGGGAGAAAAAGTAAACGGCCATCCAGTCAGGCTTCTTGTGGAGTGGGACCACATTTCTGGAGCAGCGATAAGGAGGAGGAAGAGCAGGCAGGGGTGGAAGAGGCGGTTGTGTTAGAGCTGTGGACTTGGGTTGGGTGGCTTTTGACAAGTCAGCGGGCCCTTTTGGGTTGCTGCGCAGTAGCAAACGCTGGCATGGGATGTGAGCTTTGGGGATGCGCTACCGCCAACCACAACCTCGCCAATAAACTTTCTCCTTCTGGCCGTGTGTGACTGCACTTCTGATGAAGGCTGTGGATAAAGATCACTTTGTTGAGAGGAAAACTTGGAAAAGTAACCTACGAGCGAGAGAAGAAGCTTCAAAGTCCTAAAAGCAAACATTACACTCATGTGGAACAAACTTTATTTTGGTTTCTAAAATGGAATGTGAGGACTGTCCTGTTGGCACAGGCAAACAAGGAGAAGACTTGGTGCTGGGGGCTGTGTGTTTCGGTAGGGTTTGGGGTTTAATTTTTTTTTTTTTCTTTTTTTTTTGAGCTAATCGGGGAGTTTGACAGTTGAATCTCCTTTGGTTGATCAGTTCCCAGGATCTCTCTGTTCTGTTGGATTTTTAACCAGTGTGAAAAACAGACCTCTCCGACTTTGTTTTGGGCTAGAGAATATTATTGATGCTGAATGGGGCAGTGCTGTTTTTAATTCTGTAGCCCAGCTTATTCCGTTACTTTGGAGAATCTTCTCCAGCTTTTTGAGTTGCTCAGCTAACAGCCATGGTGTGGTGCAGTCCTTATTTCACAGCAAGTATCTACTCGGGGCAATGCCACAAAGACATGGAGGGGGGATTTGAGATGATGAACACCCATCAGTTCCTGGCTGACTTTGGCTGATCTTTGGTTCCGGACAGTGAGAAGAGGAGACGTGTTGGCAGCATGGAGTGGCATTCGTCCTCTGGTCACAGACCCCAACTCCAAAGACACGCAGTCGATATCCCGGAATCACGTTGTTACCATTAGTGATAGTGGCCTTGTCACGATAGCAGGTACTCTAAGTTCTCTTAATGTACAGCTTTGTTGGGCTTCCCCAGCTTATTTCATGCAAAATTTTTCCTCTTACAGGATAATCCTTTGTGTTCCTGTAACTAGATAATGATCTGTCAGTGGTAGCATGACTGGCTTGGTGAAGCAAGTCTACTAAGAATAATGTGATATATAAAATATGTACAGTATGTAGCAACTTGGGATTCCACTTGCTTTCCCCAAATAAAGAAGTACATGTGTGGCTACAGGTGGGAAGTGGACAACCTACCGTGCCATGGCACAGGACACCATCGATGCAGCTATTCAGGCGCATGATCTGAAGGCAGGTTCCAGTAAGACCATTGGACTGCAGCTACAAGGGGCTGAGGACTGGAGTCCCACTCTCTACATTAGGTTGGTCCAAGACTATGGACTTGAAAGTGAGGTGAGTTATGGTTTCTCTTGGTGCTCTGATGTTTCTCTGTTGGAGGGTTTTGTTTTCCCGCTAAATCTAATGCCAGCATAGTTTGAACAAAAGTCTGTCGAACCTGATAAGAGCTTATTATCGGGCTGGGGCAAAGATAGTTTTAACAAAAATAAATCCTAGTAACTGGTCTTCGTCCCTTTTTGCTTCCTCCTAATCTTGACTGTTTCCTGCTTTAAAATGTTACGATCTGCTAGGGTGTCTGCCTTCGAGCGCAACAAAATCTCTACTTCAGACGTCATCACGGCATCATTAGTCACGGTTACATCAGTACGTAGGTACTGGTGTCAGTGCTGGTCTAACCCACTCACCACGCAAGGAGTTTCCTCCCACGCAAGCAAAACCTAACACCCTCTGCAGCCTACTTGTTACTGGTGATAAGAGAATTGACAAGAAGAAATGCGTGTGTATCTGATGTGCTTTTGAAAGCACAGTGAACTTGTTTTCAACTCCATAGGTGGCTCAGCATCTGGCTTCAACATACGGTGATAAGGCTTTTGAGGTGGCCAAAATAGCCCAAGTTACAGGAAAGAGATGGCCTATTGTTGGAAAACGTCTTGTGTCTGAATTTCCTTATATTGAGGCGGAGGTATGTGGAAAAAGCTACCTAATGTTCTTTGATTCTCTTCTCGGGATAAGCAGGTTCTAGAGCAGGTCTGTCCCACCATCAGCATCTCCATAAGCCCTTTCGTTTGGTGAGGTCTGGATTTTTTTTCCTGTTCTTGTTTTTTTCCCCTTCCCCAGAGTACGCTTTATTTTTATATTTATACACACACATATCAATATATATAATTAAATATTTATAATTATGTAATATCTAATTTATGTCACATGTACACATTCGATCCCAGGACACGTTTTATAAAATGTTCCAAGGAAAAGGGAGCTTTTTCAACCCCTTCTCTTGGTTGGATGGGAAGTTCATTTCATATAGCCAGCCCAGCAGTGCGGTTCGTGATGCTGAGCATCATTTCCAACAATGCCTGTCTGTTTTCTCATCTGTACCTTTTCCCCTCATCTCATCATTCTAGGTTGTCTATGGTGTTAAGGAGTATGCCCGCACGGCAGTGGATATGATTTCCCGACGCACTCGCTTGGCCTTTCTGAACGTGCAGGCTGCAGAGGAAGCCCTGCCAAGAATCGTAGATATAATGGGGAAAGAACTCAACTGGAGTGAGCAGAAAAAAAAGGTACAAAGGGCTTTTTTTTCATCTGAAATCGTTTCGTTTTTAAGTAGTTTCCATGTTAACGATCTGAATTAGTTGAAGAGAAAACTCCAAGTGATGCTTTCTTCCTGAGAGAACGATTCATGTGGTGTATTTCATCAAAATAGCTGTGTAATGAGTTGGCATTCGCTGGGAGGTGGCAGGGAAAGTGAAGATCTGTATCCTGTTGTTCTCCAACTTTAAAAATTAAAGCCGGCTTGGCATTGCTATCCTATTCCTGCTCAAATACTTTGTTTGCTGACACTTTTCAACAGATCTGCCTCAGAAAAGGAGGATCTTGTACTCTGTGTCGCTCCTTTTTGTCTGCTGTGTCTTTCGGAAGGTGGCGATGCCGAGTTTGCACCATTCTCTGGCCCATGTTAATGTTTAAGGTCGTTGTTGGCTCCCTTTTCCCCCAGTGGGTCTGTGCTCAGACACACGGCGTGGGACTCCTGGTTTTACCTGCAGTGTTGCTAACAGGCCGTCTCTGTCTGAGCTCCTCTCTGTATGCCTGCTCTGTAGCAAACAAACTTTGGTCGGATGCCTCGAGGCATCTACTGTGCATGCTTTGAATGGCGCCCTGCAGCCCTGTTTAGATCTCCCCAAACCGTCAGGACTCCCTTGGATAACTAGTGTAGATGTAGACATCCCACTTACTGACACGAAACCTTCCCCTTCTGAACTATCACACCGTGTAAGTTACCAGTTATCGCTGCTTTCTGTTGTCATAAAAAGATAAACGCCCAGAACAGTGGAGGCTGTGCTTGCAAGGCTGTCCGGAGTACGGCAGAGGCACGGCAGCACGGGGGGTGCTGTACCCAAATGGGACACATGGTTTGGGGCTTTCACTCTGGAGCAAACACAACCTGTGAATGCTCACCTAGCTCTTCCACTCCAAAGGGGCTGGAAAGCTTCCCTTGGACTGTTCATGAAACCTTTTAGCCAGTTACAAGTTTGGATCACATTCTGGAGGGAGCTCATTTGAATCCTGCTAGCCAGAGGACCTGCTGTGATCCTAAAGCCTCCCCACAGGAATGCATGAAGAAAGGGATACCATCACATCACAGCCGCTGGTGTGCACGTATGGTGAGCAACCTCAGAGTCAGGGGCGTTCGGCTGAAGTTAGAGGTGTCTCACCCTTACCCAGTGAGATTTGCTCACACAATAATTTACCGTGTTAAACAAAAGTTATAGCAATTCCCCCATAGCAATCGATTAGAAAATGGGAAGCTCACAAAGCAAAACACTGGAAACCAGCCTGGCGTTAAGGTCGCATGGACAGCCCTGGCTCCAGCAGCCCCTAGCTGGGGAGTTAGGCACCCATCCTCACCATAACCTGCAGGGAGGAAAAGGAACAAGTACTGCATGCACCCGTAAGACTTACAAAGCCCCCTGTGGCTTGTGCGAGCTCACCAGTCCCGGTAAGGCAGTCTCTGCATTCCCTGGACGTCCACTGGGGTTTCTTTGGGAAAGATCTCCCCCCGAAATTACCTTCAGTAACCAGTGTTGGGCCATTTTGGAGTGCTACATTTTTATAGCAATCTTGCACGTGCTAGATTTGAGCTTGACGGACGAGGCAATTCAATGCCTATCCAGAAGAGCATTCTTTAATTTAGATCTTACAGCAAGACCATTAAATAAGCCTTTGGTCTGGGACTTGAAGGCTATTATGTGTGCTTCTATTGGAGTTCATAAGAGTAGTCTGGTGTAGTTTAGTTGGTACCCTATTACGCCTTCACGAGCAAGTCTTTGCTAGATGGAGTGGCTGATATGTACGTGCCTGGGAATTTTCTAAGTGTTGCTTAGCATGCTTACTCCTGTTTGTTAACTGCAGCGCAGGCTATTTAACAGCAGTGCCCACATGGCAGATGCTTGTACGCTCTTCCAACGGTGTTGGGTGTACCCATCGCTGCAGAAAGAACTCTGTTCTACAGTATTTTATGTATGTCAGGTGTTTATCACTTGTTAAAAAAATGGAAGACCTTGCCCTGAACTTCCAGGTGACAAATTAATTTTACTACCATCAAGAAAACTAGTTTAAAACATAACAAACCTGCTTAGCATTGAGCCTCCCGTTTTTGTGGGTTTTTTTTCTTTTTTTCTGATTTTTAGACAATTAGGTGAAACATTACACTATGATATCAGCTGCGAGATAAATGGCATTTTGTAGGCCTGGCCTGCAAGTGCTGTTCTTCATGAAATAGGTAAATATACCATGTGTGACCGAAGGCGTCGCGTGGTCGTAAAAGCATTTACACAGCATTTAGAAGTCTACTAGACTTGATATCTCTTTTCAAGACTAAAAAATGCCTAAGCTTAATTTTTTTTAAATACTTTCCAGCTACCATCTGCTTAATTTTTGGACCTTAGATAAATTATAGTTACGTGGAAGAAGCTAATAAATACTGCCTGAAAAATAACTGTAAGAACTTGCTATTCCTCAGATACGCAGTTTTTCTTTTTTTCTTTTCTTTTTTTTTTTTTTTTTTTTTTGCAGGAAGAACTTGAAGCTGCTAAAAAATTTCTCTATTATGAAATGGGCTACAAAGTAAAATCAGATCAATTAACAGACAGCTCTGAAATCAGTCTAATGCCTTCAGATATTGAAAGGTAAGTAAAGAGAGTTCCCTATGCTGCTAGGAATTAATACCTGTCACTCTTCTGAGTGCAGTTTTTCCCACTGATAATCCTTATCTTGCAGGTACAAGAAGCGATTCCACATGTTTGACAAGGACAAGAAAGGGTTTATTACTATACTGGATGTGCAGCGTGTCTTGGAGGTAATGTTTCCTTGTGTTCTTTTTGTTTCCTTTTTAAGCCTCTTATCTAAATTTCAGAGTGTGGCATAAGTAGTGCTGAACAATCCAGTTGACATACTTCTGTGCTTCCTTTTGCCTAGAGCATCAGTGTGCAAATTGCTGAAAATACACTTCACGATATCCTCAATGAAGTGGATCTGAACAAAAACGGACAGGTTGAGCTCAATGAGTTTTTGCAGGTAGGTGTTTCTCTCGTATGAGAGAAGCTGTAGCGTGGGCATTTAATTTTTTCCCCTCTTTGCTGGAGGGCTGGGTTGGAGACTAGGTGACTCTTACCTGGGTAAACGCTGGAGTGGTGACGCTATTTGCCAGGCCACAAGAGAAGTGACACGCGGAGCCATCCGCAAGCAACTTTGAAATTCAAGGATTTTTTTTTTTTTATGTGCAAAACCAAGCCATCCGCAAGCAACTTTGAAATTCAAGGATTTTTTTTTTATGTGCAAAACCAAAGAACAGGTCCAATTCACAAAGTGTACCACAGTAGAGGCCTGAATTTGGCTTTTTTCATACAGAAATGCTGTTTAAATATGTTCAGAATGATACAGCTGTCCGCTGGGGGGTGTATGGCACAGTTAGACACGCTGACATTTATCCGGCTCTGTTAAATGATCAGTAGTTTCTTAACTATTTTGAGTATTTTAAGGAACGAGCTTGTGGTTAAAGCACGTCCAGCCCGTATATTCCCATTTTAACTGCTGGCTTGGCTAACGGTACCTCAGTTTGTATGAAAGACATGACATTGGCAACCCATACATCTGCTTTTTGCAGGGCTTTAAAATAAAATGAAGGGTGCTACTGAAACATTTGTCTGCCCGGCTCCTCTTGCATATGCAGTTTGCCAGGCAGCTTTGTTTTTGTAGAGCCTTTCTTGGTGTGGTATTTCAAGTGACTGCCATGTCTTTCCTGCGTGGTGGCAATGATGAATGCCGAACATGAGATAAATTAATGCTGGGGATTTTGGTCAATGTCAGCCCTTTCTTCACTGTGTCAAGTTAAACAAACAAGATCAAGGCAAAGGAAATGGTAATTGTCTCTCTCGAGATGAGCTGTAGATAAGAGCAGCATTGCTGAATCTAAATGCAGAAAATTTTCACAGGTTGTGTCCAGCATTAGAAAAAAGGCCTATTTATTTGCCTAAAATGCAGCAATTTAGCTGGGTAACTGAAATGCATTTGGGTGAAAGGAGGGGAAAAAAATGCAAACAAACCATGACGGGGGAAGAAGAAACAATGGCTTGGGAGTTCATGCTTTAGGTATTCAAATGTAAGAAAATCGCATTTCTGGCTGTTGAAAAGGCTCTCCCTCCTGCATCCCTTCGCATGCGGAAACTTTAATTGGTGGGGGGGAACCCACCATTTACTGTAAGGGCTGTGCTAAACTGTAATTAGGTTAGTTTGGCTACACTGTGATTAAGGAGTTGAAACAACTAGTAATTATGTCTTCTGCGGATTTTTTTTGTGGCTTTCTGGGGTTTTTGCTTTGCTCTGCTAAATGGTCTCATGAGGGGTTGCCTGTCCTAAGTCACAATATCTGTAAAATAAATAGAAAAGGGAAGTCACCGGTTTGGTATAGTTTCACAGTTGCTTTAGCAAAACTGTGCAACTCAGGCTACTGGCTTCTCCTGTAACGCAATCTAAATATTGAACACTTTGCAAAACTGTGCAAGTCTGGCTACTGGCTTCTCCTATAACGCAGCCTAAATACTCCACACCAGTGACTGGCACACGGCAGGCTTGTGCCTATGCACCCCCTGCCTGCAGAGGCAGGGAGCAGCACTGGGAGCTGCTGCCTGGCCAAGTGGGAAGCGTGGTAATGCGGAGGTTGCCATGGAAGGAACAAAATACATTAAATGTTTGTTTAATTTTTTTTTTTTAATGGATCTGTTAAAGTCCGTTCCCAATACTTTCGTGTTTGCTTTCTGAAAACTTTCAAGTAATTGCGTTTTGCCGCAGAATGCTTGTGGAAAGCCATGTGCAAATATTTGTGGACGTTTATATTAGAATATAGGAACACGTTGTACCGGGGTGGCCGCGTAGCTCTCCAGGTGGGGAGCAGAGCAGTGCCAAGTGCTTTCGTTTGGCCAACTGCAGATTGCCAATGTAACTCAAATAATGGCCTTGTGAGAACGCGTCCCGGCAGACACCCATGCTTACAGGTGTTTCGGACCACATTGATCAGCATTTATTCCAAACAGGCTGCTCCACCGTGGCAGGGAGGCAGAGCTCTGGCAGTGTTTGGGTGCACACAGAGCTGTCTTACAGCAGTGACTATTTTTTCTGAAGACTTGCATACAGAAACTGCTGTCATTCATGTTCAGGAAAGGAGGGGGACCTTGGGAACTAGTTTTGGTATGTAAAGGCAAAAAAAAACCCCAAACAACCCCATGTTAATCAGGAGGAAGCTTTTTTTTTTTTTTTTTCCCCCGACAGCAGATTTCCTTTGGGGTCCCGACAGACCCACGTAGCACAAACTCTTGTTTTCACGGTGGTGCCGGAGGATCAGCCATCTCTTTTGTGGTGGCTCCCCCAAAGAGCACGTGGACCCAAGGCTGGTAGTCAGCGTATCTCTCGCCCAGCTGCCTCTCCTCTTGGGGCCTCCCTGTCTGTGGGCAGGGGGGCGAGGGTGTACGCCGAGCCCGAGCGGTGGCGGGCTGCCCGTGCTGGCTGTAGCCACCGCTCTTGCTGCTGCTGGTCCTCTCCTTCCCGACCCCGCCATCTGCCTTGCCTCCAGGCTGCAGAGGGTAATCAAACGCCTTCAAAAACGTGGGGAGGTTTTCCCAGCCTCAGCTGGGTCTGTAAAGGGTTCCCTTCCCACCCTTTCCCCTCCCAGGTACTCGTTCCTGCTGTGACGGGGTTGCTACTGCATTTGCATAGGTCCAGCTGCAGATATAATTAATAGATTTTCCTATAGATGGGAAGAAATCTGGAGGCTTTTTATTACTCGATGGGAGTAAGAAATTGCATTTTGTAAGTGCCGATTGCTTTCCATGGTAGTCTTTGACAAGCTGACTGCATGTAATTTCAAGTCTAATACTCACTTTATCCATGGGATAAAAAAGAATTAACTAAAATCTTAGCACTAGTGTGTGTTCGTTAAGATAGAGCTGAGTCCAGTTTCAAGGACTTAAAGGCAAATTAGTTTTAAAAGTCTATAAAGGAATTTGGATTTGAAAGAATTGTGGAAGTCAAGTACATTATCTCCCCAAAGAAGGGCACATGAATGAAAAAGGGTATGGTCCAGGGTCAGTGGTAGATCAGGAATGGTGTTCTTCTATTAGTTACATCTTTCGGATATTATTAAAAAAAAAAAAAAAAAAAAGAAAAGCCTGTGGAATAGATGGGCTATCCTGCATTCTTAAATGTCACTGAAAAAAAACGTGGTGTTGATGGTTGCCTGCACTGTCGCTTTCAAGTGGATCGCACTTGGTACTTCTGCTCTTCCTGCCACCTGTGCCTGGCCAAAAGTGCCACTGATATTTCTGGAAAATGTAAATGAGCTTTGAGGTGAGTCTTTGAAACCATACCGTGGTTTTGCTTTAGATGTGGAAAAAATCAGTTCTGTATATTCATTGTTCAGACTGGAGCTGTGTCGGTGGCCGAGGGGCCAGACAGCCAGCCGTGTCATTACGTCTCTCCTCGGGGCAGAGGAGTCTCTAGCACCAAGATGATCAAACGACTGGGAAGCCTGCAGTATGAGGACAGGCTGAAAGAACTGGGTTTGTTCAGCCTTGATAAAAGGAGGCTAGGGTGGATCTCGTCACCACGCACCAGTGCCTAAGGGGTACCTACAGGAAGATGGAGACTCCCTTTTTACAAGGAGTCCCATGGAGAAGACAAGGGGGAATGGACACAAGTTGCTCTTGGGGAGATTCTGATTGGATATGAGAGGGAAATTTTTCACAGTCAACCATTGGAATAATCTCCCCGGGGGAGTGGTTGACTCTGCCACATTGGACACTTTTAAGACTCAGCTGGACAGGGTGCTGGGCCATCTTGTCTAGACTGTGCTCTTGCCTAGAAAGGTTGGACTAGATGACCTTTGAGGTCCCTTCCAACCTAGGATTCTATGATCCTATGACCAAGCTGTGTGACTCTGGTGTCCCGTGCCCCCTAAGCCCTATCGGTGAGGGCTCCAGCTGTGGTGGCCGCTCAGGGACTGGCGTGGGCTGTGGGACCTGGCTGTCCCTCTGGCTGCTCACGGCCGCCCTCCCGTCGGGGGCTGTACCGTCTACCTTGGCTCTTTGTCTTCATAGAATCATGGAATCCCTTTGGTTGGAAAAGACCTTTTAAGGTCATCGAGTCCAACCTCTTGCAGAGGAGTTAACGGGATCCTCTCCCTGCTGTGTCTTTCAGCTGATGAGCGCTATCCAGAAGGGCCACGTCTCTGGAAGCCGGCTGGCTGTGCTGATGAAGACTGCCGAGGAGAACCTGCGTCAGAGGGTGGTGATTCCGGTGGACCGGAGCGGTGGCGGGCTGTGACTTCAAACACGACGCCTGCTCGCAGCCACAGCACACGGAGACGCGTAGCTGCGTGCGCCTGCCGAAAAACATTCCAGTCCTTCTGGTTGCCCTTGCTTGTTCAAGATGACCGGTACCTGTCTATCGGTGTAGCTCTTACAAAAATGCGTTGGTGCAATTGTTTTCATTATTAATGGTTTTCTGTACAGCTCTTAATACTCCCGTGTGTGGCCTTTTGGATTGGGTATTCTTCAGACGTAGGAGTTCATTAACAAGAGTTCTGGGGTACGGTCTAGAAAGGCTTGGGTGCACGCACAAGCACCCGTGCACGTACTGCCTCGTTCGTTAACTTTTATATCGCCTTTACCTTTAAAGAAAACGATGCTCGGAAAGTGAATCCTGCCTTTAAACGCCTTGCATCGAGTTTTGCAGGGATGCCTTTAGTATGCAAAGGCTGCTGAGCTGTCCTCTTCAACAAAAGAGCAAGAGAGGGCGAGCTGGTGTTCTGGCTTGGAGGTAGCATTGCAAAAGGAACAAAACCAACGCTTCCTGCGGTGGTGGTTACAGTGAAGAACCGTCGTGAGCCTTCCGTAGGTGGCTGGTTTTGCTCTTTCGAGTGCTCTGTTCTGTCAGTGGTGCCAATACTTGGCCAGGCAAAAATATCAGCCATGTGAAGCTGGAAAACTGCAAGACATCTTGATTAATCCCCCAAGCTAATAATTCGGCTAAAAGCTAGGGGACAGCTTTCGTTTCTCCCCTGTTAATAAAAATAAGCATCCCGTAATAAATTGCATTGTCTAGCAGGTGGTGTTCTGTGCCGTGAAGCCCTTCACGCTGCTGCCGGTTTTGGACAAACACCGATGATGTGCAGAAAATGGCAGGTTTTGATAGCATTACAGTCTTAATTGTTTATTTAAAAATGCTCAAACGCAAAGTGAAACAATGAGATTTGTTTTGCATTCCACTAACTTTTATAGAAAAGCGAAAGGGCTATTTTTCAGCGGATTAATTTAAAAAAAAAAATAAAAAATTAGGACCACTCACTTGAGCTGTTTTCACCACTGTTGTATCTGGCTCTTTGCCTTGGTTCGAGATTAGATGGAAGATTTCTGCCTCGTGTGGAACGAGGAAGGGAGAACCGTAAGGATGGTTTATTGATTAACTGGTCGTTCTGTGATATTCCTCGAGTATAAATACCAATTTGCAACTCAAAACAAGCCTCCGCTCCAAGGCATCGGAATTTCTACTTGTGTAAAATCCGATGTATTTTAACTCATGTGACCACTTTCACTCACAAAAAAGAACCGTGCCAGGATGAACAGCAAAGGTTACTTTGGTATTTTAAAAGGGAAAACGATTGCATACACGACATGGAGATGCTGGGGGGTGTCAGTATGTAGCATGGTAAGTAGAGATGTTGTGTCTGGCTGGAGAGGCAGAGTCCTTTTAGAAAAAAAAATAAAAATTCAGGTGTTTAAAAATAAGAGATTAAAAAAAAAAAAAAGAAAGGAGAAGCCTCACTTAAAATTCCGTAAGTGGTTATATTTCTGTCAGTCCAAACAACTCGTAAGACCTGGGGGGAAGGAACCACTCGGGGGAAAAATGCCTTTCAGATGTTTTTTGCATGTTAAATTTTTTTTTTTTTTTTTTTTTTGGACACTGCCTTGTACCAAAATGCAGATATTATTATGGAGCGATGGCTTTTTTGCTTGGAGCCCTGTGTGAACGAGGAGTTACCGCATTTGGCAATGCAAGAATTCTTTTATGAACAAAGGGGTTTGTTCCTGTGGTCCTGTAAACTTTTCTTTTTGAGATACGTGCCGGCGTATGTGGGTAAAGCACGCGGTGTTCGACGCAGCTGCGCGTCCCCAAAAGCCTGTTCAGATAAAAGCAGGGGACCAGATTTTACGTGCCCTGCAGAACTGGAGGGAAATGAATGTACAATGCACAGGTTATTTCGGTTCAGTGAGCAAGGTAAGGAGGGACGGGGTTTAGGAGTCGACTGTTAACAATAATTAAAGAAAAAAAAAAAGTAAAAGTAATGAGACCTTTTCCAGGCCACATAAAGAAAAATATTTACAATATTTAACATCTTTTGTATAGTTTAAAGAACAATTCGCCTCCACTCCTCTATAAATGCACTGTTCAGAATTGTTAACACAAGTTTACCTGTAAAGCCAGGGTTTTCTGCTTTGTACCCAAAGCACACCGGCGCTCTCTCCTCTTGTTTTGGTGATGCTGCCTACGGAACGTGACTTTGGGACTTTCTTGGCTCCGTGTGTGTCCTCCAGTGTGAATTTGCTTTGCATCTTAGGCACCTCACTGTCACGCTTCTCTGCTCTTTTGTATGGCGCAGCAAGACCCCGGGTGACTTCCTTGCGTAACGAGAGGATTGCATGTATTCTGTACAGCACCCGAATCTAGCCAGGGAAAAAATGGACAAGTATTTATTTACCCCCCACACTCGCTTTCAGGAATGTTGGCTTTGCTGTTTGCTGGGGGGGGGGGGGGTCGGTTGGATTTTTTGCTTTTGTTGTTTTGGGGGGTTTTTTATGTGAATGTACTGTAGAAAGAGTTGTAAAATGTCACTGTCTTGTATTGTCGGATCTTGGGTGAAAAAACAGTAATGTGATTTATTTTTAGCGTTTTTTTTTTTTTTCTTTGAGGTGGGATTTCTGGAGGGGGGTGTGTTATTTTGTGTTTTAAATAAACTGCACGCCTGGGGGGAGGGCGTGCGGGTACGTGCAGTGTGTTTGAGTGTGTAAATACCTGCATGTACACACACACGCACCCTGCATGTTTTACACGTGGCGCTTGGACGTTCGGTTCGGTGACTGTTCTAGGCTGAACTGTTTAAATACTGTGTTTGAGGCTGGGTTGTCATTTTTACAACTGTCTCGGTGTTTTACTGCCATTATTTATTACTTTTGATACACGGAATGAGCCGCATGCATTTATAGAGCAATAAGAGGATGTATTTAATGTGCCTTGTTTTTAACTGAGTAGGAACTGAAAGCATGAATCAATAAAACCGATTAAAAACGGTCCCTTCGCCGGCAGTTTGTTACGGCAGTGACAAAAATAACTTTGATTAGCCTTGGAAAAGTTTATTTTCAAAGGAAAAACATTCAGGGGGCTGCTTCTGGGTAAACACGGCATAATTTTGTCCATGCTTTCCCATTTTAGCTCAGAATTTAGCACTTGGTAGTTTAAAAGTGAAAATTAGGAGTTAATACAGCACTTAGCATTCCCGGGCTGTAGGAGCTGTGCGCGCTCGCCGATGACACGCGGGGTAAGGTTTTCTGCACTGCCATCTCATGCTAAAATTACAGCTGGCCAATTGGCCGGGGTCTTGCGCAGGGGGGGGGAAAAATGCCAGTCGCAAGCGTTCCTTTGCACACTGATGAATTTCATCATAACTAAAATCAATAGAAATGAATGGAGGAGATCTCATAATCCATTTTGATCATTTTACATGTCAAGTTAGTCCGGGGTTGCCATGTGTTGATAAATGTCCTGACAGAAAAAATGCTATATATTTTCATTGTCAGTAAATCAGTAAAGCCGTTATCAGTTTTAACGCAATTTTTATAATCTCCATATTATTTTATAGGTTTTAATTTACGCTTGTAATAGGGATATTCCGCGACCGTGATGTAGCTGTGCTGAGTCCAGGGGTTGTGTACGTGCAGCCAGAAGAGCTCCCCTCCACGCGTGTCCCCCCGAAATAAACAGGACCGAGGCCTCCCGGGTGTAATTACAAAGATGATGAGTTTTATCTAATCTGTGGTGGGTAAGTAATGTGTCGGAAAACTTTTGCTACAATCATCCTTGTCCCGAATATTCTGCAGCACTAAAACTGCCTCGGGTCGTCATCCTGAATCTGCTCCTCAACTGAAGCGAATGGGAGTTTTTTTTGGAAGAGCATTTTGGGGGTGGGTCCCCTCGCCCTGCGCGACGTCTCCCCCGAAACGTTCACAAATTCAGCTCTGTCGCGACTTCTGCTCGCCGCAGCCCGCTTTAGAAATATGATTCGGCGTATCATAGCAGCATTAATATTTCAGCGTCGCTGCCTGAGCTGGGTGTTTCCCGTGTCAGAGACCAACGGATTGCATCTCTTGCGGAGGGAAAACCAGCGGCGGTGGGGATGAGGCTCTGCCGCCGAGTCAGGCTCGTTCCCCCTCACTGAGGAAGAGGGGGTTTCACATTTGGAGGTGTGGTTTTTTTCCCCCCCCGGGGCTGCTGCCCTTGCTGCCATTTCGCCACCCCCCTCCCGATGCCTGCCTGCCTGCGCCCTGGCACGGCAGCCTGCGTTTCGGAATCAATACTTCCCTCACTCGGAAGATGCCGCCGATGCAGGCACGCGCTGGGGTAATCTCGCCTCTCCTTATTTTGCAAATACAGGCAGAGATTAAAAAATTTTGCTCCCCTGAGCTTTAGCTTGCTTGGTTTGTTGGGTTTTTTTGGTTTTGTTTTGTTTTGTTTTTTATTTCAAAACAGCCTCCTGCAAGGGCTGTCACATATGTCAGATTATCCGCCTGGGCATGAGCAGGGGGACCCGTTTCTGTAAAATCTGGGGAAGTTTCCCGCTGCCTATTTAACCGAACTTGATCCTCAGCACATGCCAGCGCCGGCCGCCGCGCTTTGTCTGCCTCCTCTGAACCGCCGCAGCCTGAGCCTGCTCGGTGCAACTCGGCAGGCTGGGGCTGCCTTCAAACTTTTGGTGCTCCAGCGGGTGAGCTTACCCTTACTGGGGCTGGTGGAGCTGTGCCTGGCCGGCCCTGGGGCAGCGGGGCTGTGCCCCCCACACCCCATACCCCTCTGGAAGGGGGCCGAGCTGTGGCTGGGCGCTGGTCGCCCGTTCTCCTCCCGAGGCTTTGTTTAACCCAACTTGGTTCTGCCTTACCAAGATACCGTAATCTGTTTGTCCAACCGATGTACGCGTAATTAGGCTGAGCGGGAAAAGTGACATGGGGTGAAGGGGGGCGGGTGGGGTGGCCCCGCTGGAGGGTCCCCGCCTGCCTCGCCCCCCCCCCCTCCAAACAAACACGGCCCTTCCCGCCCTTTAATTTTTCTCTCTCCTAAATTGTTGCTCAGTTTATTTTACTGAAGCGCGCAGATTCATTTTTTATTTTTTGCGTATCTACAATTAACTGATTTGCAATTCATTTTTATGCAAGCTGAGTTTTTCCTGTCCAAGTCAAGAAGCTGTAAATCTTGGATCTATTGAACTGACAGTGAAATATATTTCATTTTTCCCCATGAATCCTTTGCCATCCTTATTGCAGAAAAATGGCAAAATTATGGTGTACCGTGTTTTCATAAATTACTGCTTTTCTCTCCTCCCCCACCCCCCCAATTTGCTCCCTAATTTGCTTGGGAGGAATGTGTGTGGGGAGCCCGGAGCAGCCGGGTAAACAGGGCTTGTTGCTCACCAAACCCTCTCTGAAACTGCTCGCAGAGCTCCAGCAATTAATGCATCTTTCACGTGAATCAAAAAATTTGGTAACTGCTACAGAAGTAATTTTGAGGGGGGGGGGGGGGGTGAGGGCTCAGCGGGGTACCCTGCCCCTGTGCTACAGCCAGGAGGGGGGGGGGGAGGCCCTGCTGCGGGACCCCCTGCCCTTGGCTTTGGGGTTGGGGTTTTGCCCCCCAAGCAGCAGTTCCTGCACATTTCTGATCGCTTGCAGCAGAACCTTGTAAACTGCAGGAAGCTGGGAATTTTTCTGGGTTTAGGAATGTAAAGAGTTCCTTGTCTAGAGCCCTATAGCTTGCAAAAGGATTCTTCAAAATCTTGACAAAAATACTTCTTTTGAAAGCCTAGAAAAAACCCTATGCATTTATTGCAAATACTAGAAAAAACCCCATGCATTTATTGCAAATCCTAGAAAAAACCCCATGCATTTATTGCTAATCCTAGAAAAAAAAAAACATGCATTTATTGCACTTTGGGTGTAGCTAGGTGGCTCATTTTGATGAGTGACTTGAGTAGCTTACTCCATCTAGTAAAGAAGCCGGTTTATCTGCCCTAGAAAGTCAAGTTCTTCCCAATTTAAAAAAAAAAAAAATTATATATATATAAAAATGTTCATCATGGTAAGCTGCTAAATTGTTTTCAAAATTGGCCATTTTTTAAATGGAGCTTATCCAGCTATGTCAGTACTTCAGGCTGCACTGAACCATTAAATAAAAACCCGAGACAAAACGCCGTTGAAAAGGGTTAATTAGTTTTAATACTGATTTATTCCGCGTCGGGCAGCAGGAGGCTGGAGCGGGCCCTTGGAGCGGGCTCGGCTGCGGGGACAGGCACAAACAAACACCCACATAAATAAATTGGGGGGGGGGGGGGGGGGAGAAGCCGGGGGCTCGCTTCGCGATCGCGGCCGGGCCCGGCCCGCGCCGGGGGGGGGGCGGCGGCGGCTCCCGACCCGTGGGCACCCGGGGCGCTGCCCCCCCCCGGGCCCGGCCCCGCTCCGCTCCGCGCTGCGCCCCGCCCCCCCCCCGGGCTCTGTCCTGCTCCGCGCTGCCCCCCCCCGGGTCCGGTGCCCCCCGGGCTCTGACCCCCTCACCCCCCCCGGCCCCGCTCCGCGCTGCCCCCCCCCGGGCTCTGCCCCCCCCGGGCTCTGCCC
>BOSO01000130.1:0-35427 GCA_018403395.1 Gorsachius goisagi
TCTTCAGGGTGGGTGGGATGGGGGTCATGGGTGCTGAGCTTGGGCTCTTCAGGGTGGGTGGGATGGGGTCACCGGTGGTGAGCTCAGGGTCTTCAGGGTGGGTGGAATGGGAGGTCACCAGCATCAACCTTGAGGCTGTCAGGGCAGGTGGGATGGGATTGACCAGCAGCGACCTCAAGGTGGGTGGGATGGGGGACTGCCCAGCAGCAACTTAAGGTGTTCAAGGTGGGTGGAATGGGGGAGTCACCAGCTGCAACCTGGAGGTCTTCAAGGTGGGTGGGCTGGGGGAATTGGGGAGTTGGGGGGAGACCAGGCATCTCTGAAACCTCCATGCTAATGGAGCCAGGATCCCCATGCTCATTCCCCTGCACCCCCAGGCCTGGGCAAAGGTGAGTGGGCGGTATGAGGGATCCCCTGAGGACCCGGCCAAGTGGAAGACCAACTTCCGCTGTGCCCTGAGGAGCACCCGCATGTTCGTGCTGCTGGAGGACCGCTCCAAGTGTGGTGATGACCCGCACAAGGTCTTCGCCATCAACCCAAGTGAGCCTGGCCCTATGGGGGCCTGTGTTGGGGGTGGGGTGGGCGATCTCAGGGCGCTCTGCTCATGCCGCTCTCCTTCCAGGTGCCCTCTGGCATGGCAAGGAGGGAGATTTCAGCAGCCCTGACCCTGCAGAGGGTGAGCAGCCACTGCACCAGCAACCACAGGTAATGGGGTGGGCTGGGGGGGTGCCCCCACTGCCGCTGCTCAGGCATTGCACCCCCTTGGGGGTGCTCCCAAGCTGGAGCCCAGCACCCAGCTGAAATGCAGTGCAGTGGGAGGCTGGGTGCCCCCCATACACAGTGGTAAGACCCCATCCCGCTTCCCTTTGCAGCTGGAACTCACCCCCCAAAACGTGGCCCCAGAAATTGCTTCCCAAGGTAGGCACTGGTCCGCCAGGTTTTTTTTTGGGGGGGGGGGGGGGGGACGGCACCCGGGTAGGCGCAGCGGGGGGGGGGGGGCCCCCCCCACGGCACCCTGGTAGGCTCAGCCGGGGCTGGTTTTGAGATTGTGAGACCTCCCATCCCCTGTGCCCCAGGCAGCCCCAACTCTGCTCAGCCGCCAACGCTGGAGGACCTGGAGGTGCTGCAGTGGGTGCTGCAGCAGTGCGATATCTCCCGCCACGACCTTGGGCCATCCTGGGCGCCTGCAGGTGAGACTGGTGCTCGCAGGGTGCAGGGTGGGTGAGACTGTAGGTGGGTGGCACCAGCCCCTTCCCACCGGTGACTTCTCTGCAGGGGATGCCCCCCACCAGGACGCTCTGCTCCAGCCTCACCCAGACCCCAGCCAAAACAACTGCCTCCCCCCGTCGGCATTTCAGCAATGGGTGCCTGCAGCGGAGCAGTCCCCCTTGGGTGCCTACAGCCCTCCCGACTCCATGCTGCTGGCGGAGCAAGGTGGGTGCTGTGGGGCAGGATCTGGCCCTGGGCATGGAAACGCCATGACAGGGGTGGGTGGGAAGAAGGTTGGGGTGCTGCCACATGCACCCCACGCCAAAGCAACCCCACCCCACCCTGAATCACGCCACTGAGGCTGCCGGTCTCACGGTGCAGGGGCCCTGCCGCAGCCGTGCCACCCGCCGGAGGTCACCGTCCCCGTGCCGTCCCCAGGGGAGGCCATGCTCTTTGCTCCCACCACCAGCCCTGTGCCACCGCCCCTGCCGCCCGAGGATAACACAGGTGAGGGTTATTAATTATTAACAGCTTTAAATAATTATTGTAATCATTAATGATAAATATGATATATTATTAATAATAGTTCTTAATGCTCGGGGGGGGGCGTTTGGAGGGAAGGGGAGCATTTGGGTTTGGTGTGTGCGGCTGCTGATCACCTCTTTGTGCAGATGGCATCATCCCCATCCTGAACATCAGCATCTACTACCGGGGCAAGCTCTTCCACCAGGAGGAGGTGGGGGGCAGCCAGTGCCTGCTGGTGTACCAGCCCTCTGACCCGGCGGTGGCCCTGCGCCCCGGGCACCTGGTGCACTTCCCCAGCCCCGCCGAGCTGGCCGATGGCAAGCAGCGGCGTTTCACCGAGAAGCTGCTGGGCAGCGCGGGGCTGCAGCTGGAGCAACGCACCCGCAAGCTCTTCGCTACCCGCTTGAAGAAGTGCAAGGTCTTCTGGGCCCTGTCCCAGCAGCTTGAGGGCGTCGGGGACCCCCCGCCCAACCTGCTCTGCCGGGACCAGGAAACTCCCATCTTTGACTTCAATGAGTTTTGCACAGGTGGGCAGGGGTGTTGTCTTTCCCCTCCCCTCCCCCCCCGCCATCCTGGTTTTGGGGCTTATGGGAGCCATCTCCAAGATGTCACAAGTATCTGAGCCCCTCTGTGCCCCCTGGGCTCACCCCAAAACTGAGCCCTGTCTCCCCTTGCAGAGCTGAGGGACTTCCGTAATGGCCAAAGGCAGCGGTCCCCCGACTTCACCATCTACCTCTGCTTCGGGCAGTCCTTCTCCAAGGCCAAGCCCAAGGAGTCCAAGCTCATCCTGGTCAAGGTGAAGGGGCCAACACCCACCACTGCCCTACTGCTGCCCAGGGAGGGGGAGCCTCTTGGGGGCCTGGGGAGACGGAGGGGTCTGGGAGCCTGAGGAGGGGGACCCTTGGGGTCTGGGGGAGATGGAGGGGTCTGGGAACCAAAGGAGGGGGACCTTTGGGGTCTGGGGGAGATGGAAGGGTCTGGGTGCCATTGGGAGGGGGACCATTGGGGTCCAGGGGAGATGGGGGTCTGGGTACCCAAGGGGGGGGAATATCCTGAGGGCTGGGGGAGATGGGGGAACTGAGTGACAGGGGAGGAGGACCCTTGGAGACCAGGGAGACTGGGGGGGCCAGGTGCCTGGGGAGGGGAACTTTGGGGGCCAGGAGTCCAGGGAGGGTCACCCTCGACAGGGGTGAGCTGCCTGGGTGGGGAATGGGCAGGATGGGGTGGGAGGCAGCTCCCCCCAGGCTGGGGGAGATACAGGGTGCCCCGCACCCCTCCTTCCTCCGCTCCAGGAGGAGGGGGCGGTGCGAGGCATTGCAGCCCCGCCAGGCAGCTGTCCCTAACCCCGACGATTTGCTGCTGCAGCTGGTCCCCAAATTCTGCGAGTACTGGTACGACCAGGTGCTGCGGGAGGGAGCCTCCTCCCTTGACAGCGGCACTGTCAGCCTGCAGCTCTCCGACTCCTTCAGCCTCTTCGAGCTCATTGAGCAGTGCAACATGCAGCTGGACTGACCCCCACCCCCCCAGCTCCCTGCGGCCCCCCGGGACAGGCACCACCGGTGGGGGACCATCAAGGGGCTGTGCAAACCTGCATCCCCCCAGGAAGGCCATGGCAGGATGCCCTGGGTGGGGACCTTTCCTCCTCCACTCCCCCCACCCCAAGGACAGCTTCACCGGCCGGTCCCGGAGCTGACACATTGCTTTTCCCCTCTGCCAGCTGCTAATGTGTGGTTTTGTGGAGTGTGGTCATTTACAGATTTATTTTCTTAAGTTTTCTAAGTTTAAATATATATATACATGTATAGAAAGGTGCTTCTCGCTTGCTGATGTTGCCTGGACATCTGCTCCCACTATCAGGTCGAGACCTTCACCCTGCCCCATCCCCCAAAACCATGGGGGTCCGTGGCCAGCCTTGTCCCAGCTGGCAGCAGGCTCCTACTGGAGCACTTTTCAGGACCTTCTCCCCCTTAGGTCCGTTACGAGGAGCGGCTGAGGGAGCTGGGGGTGTTCAGCCTGGAGAAGAGGAGGCTGAGGGGAGACCTTATCGCCCTCTACAACTGCCTGACAGGAGGGGGGAGCCAGGTGGGGGTCGGCCTCTTCTCCCTGGTAATGGGCGATGGGACGAGGGGGAATAGTCTGAAGTTGTGCCAGGGCAGGTTTAGGTTGGACATGAGGAAAAACTTCTTCACAGAAAGGGTTGCAGGCTCTGGAATGGGCTGCCCNNTAAAAGAAGGGTAGATGAGGTGCTTAGGGACAGGGTTTAGTGGTGGGATGGCAGGGTTAGGTTAATGGTTGGACTTGATGATCTTAAAGGTCTTTTCCAACCTGAACAATTCTATGATTCTGTGATTCTAAATGAGGTCACTGCCCAGGCATGAAGGGATGCATTCACTGATGCTTTTATTTCCATGCATTAAGGCTGCAAACATGACTTGCAAGCAAAGCGTGTTGAGGACAGCTTGGCTTTGGCGAAACAAAAAATAATTCTTCTTTCTTCGGCAAAGCGTCTCCCCGCTGGCCCAGGGTTACTCGTGTGATATGTTCTGGAAAAATAAGGCAGTAACTACACCCTGAAGCACCCGGGGCTCAGCTCAGAGGCACAGAGGTGGTTGTATCTCAGGGAGGAACATGGTAACCAGAGTGCTGCCTGAAGATGGGGGTGTTCCCACCCTGGGCTGGAAGCAGCTGCACCCCCCTCATTTCAGGAGCAAGGGGAGAGGACGAGCCTGGCCATTCCTGTTGGACCCTGGGCAAGGGGAGGTGACAGCCTCCTTACCTGCCGATTGACCTGGATGCTGCTCTGCCCAAAGGTGGTGGTCCCGTAGCTGGTCACGTAATAGTAAGCAGAGGGCTGCGCCGGGGGCTCCTCCAGCTGCTTGGGCACTGTGGGGACGGGGGGACACCATCAGCACCTCAGCTCCATGAAACCCTCAGCCCTCCTTCCGCCCCAAGCACTGTTGCAGTGCAAACCCAGGACCATTGGGCTCACCTTTGGGCAGGACCAGCTCTGTGCCAAAGCGGTGCCCGCACGTCCCACAGGTCTTAACGTCTTCCTTCATCCTGTGGAGGAAAAAGCCCTGAGAAGAAGGAGCAGGAGCTGCTCAGAGCAGTTCTCATGGAGGGCAATGCCAAGGCAATAGAAGAAGATCCCTCTTTCCACCCTGACCTGAGGTCCCACCATTGGTGGGACGGCTGCTGCCTTCCCAGGTACCTGAGCACCTTCAGCTCTTCATGAAACAGGGGACACGTGGGCACCTGGCCAGAGTGGACATTATGTGCCTGAACCCCCCGACTCTCAACTCTTTTCACCTTTCTTTCCATGCTTGAATTTCCCACACAAGCAATGCTAACACCACGTGGGACACAGTCTGCTATGGTTAGCAGAAGGGCCTGGCAAGTTTTGCAACTAATTTCACATGGCTTTTAGAAGCTGACCAGCCCCACCAGCATTGCAGTAGCAACCACCCGGCTCCAGCCCTTGGCTTGGAGGGGCACAGCACATACGTACATGGCATTTGTGCCATCCATGTCTGGCCAGATGAGCTCTGCGGGACAGCCGGCTGTTCGGCAAGGGGTCTTCACGCACACATGCAGCCCTGGCCACTCCTCGGCAAGCTTCTGGACGATGAACACAACTGCCATGAAGAAGTCCCAGGCAAACTGGAAACCTTCCAGGCAAAAGGAAAATGTCTTGCTTACAGCCACCCAACCGTGGCAGCCCAGGACATGCTGTGGTGATGCACACATCTCTTCCAGCCTGCCAGACCATCGCCAGAATGACTGGACCAGCTCTGTTTCTCAAGTTAACCAAGGCCCATCAGCCTTCAAAGGGAATTTAAAGATATGTTGGAAATGCTCCCCAACTCAGATGGCCCTTTTGCTTATCACTTGGAAACCCAGCCCGAGACTGTACTCTGCTGGGACCTTATGGGGAAGCATGACCCATTTGCACCATGAGAAGACTGAAAACTTGACTTTCCACTTTCATGGGATGCTTTGAGAGGAATCTTGACCAAGCTGCATGGAGAAAGGGAAAATCTGTATTTGACTTGCTGGTCTGACTAGGACATGTGGCAGAGGCTTCTGGGATGCTCTGCCCAGAGCGGTGGAGGTGGCAGAGGGGGTGCTAAGGAGAGGCATGTGGTTGGGAGTCATGAAGTAAGGATCAGGGATCCTTACCTGTCCTTCCTGCTGGCTTTCTACACCGGAGCTCCAGGTAGCTGTAGGCTCTCTGGTTATTCTCTTTGATCAGCAGAGGTTTGCCATTGCATATGAGCAGGCAGGTTGCCTTGGCCACCCAGTGCGTGGAGTAGAAGGAGCAAGCTCTCACCAGGAACCTGTAAGGAGATTGCCCATGGCTTTCACCACCCTCCTCCCTGCTTATCTCTGGGAGAAAGCGTGGGACCAGGTGGACTTGAAAAATATGAACCCAATTTCAGTAGAAACAACAGAGGAAGATGCCAAGTGAGGGCCTTCCCCTACTGAAAGCTCAAGCAGTAGGAGCAGCCTCTTAAGCCAAGAGCTTCTTCCAGAGTTTGGCCATCAGATAAAACTCTGGACGCAAGTCAAGAACCCCACAAGGACAGGAGACCTTCCAGAAACTGGAACAGTTCCAGCACCTGTAGAAACTGGACCATCCTCAGGTGGGACTGGGAAACCTCTGACTGCCTGGATGGGCACAGACTAGCCCAAAACCACCCCAGATGGAAGGTGAACCAGAAGAAGCACGGTCCTTGCTCATGTCCAGGCAGAAAACATCGAAATGGTTCATCCAGGGCTCCATGCATCTGTGGCAGAGCTGAGAAGCCACCCTGGTCTCCTGAGTCCCAACCTCATGCCTCAGATGATACGGTCTCGACAACCAAGGGCTTGCTGACTGTCACACTGGCACTGCGCCAAGCAAACCCCAAACTGCACAACTTCATCAAGGGCTGGAAACCATTGCTTACCTCTGGAAGAAACCCTCAGGTATTTCGGGTGAGAAGTAGGCACGGATGTGGAGGTCCTCGGGGTGGTCTCCTCCCCACACCTCAGAGACCTCTTCGGTCTGATTCAGATAGGTGGGGAACAAGTACCAGGACTCGCCTTGGGCCCGTGTTGTCTCCCATAGCTTCCCAGGCACAAACTCACTGGCCTGTGGGTTGAGTGCTTTGGCATGCCTCACCTCCAGGCAGAGCTCAAAGTGCTCCAGGAGGCTGAAGAGCTTCCCTCTCCCCCTGTGGGGCCTGGGTCCCATGATTTCCTCAAAGATGTCCCGCATCCCTTCCGAACAGAGCTGGTGCTTCACCAAGGCACGCACGGCCCGGTGGCACAGCATTGCCTTTGACTTGAAGGTCCACACCCAGTTGGACCGGTCTCTGATGGTGGCGTGTTCCCCGATCAGCATGTCCACAGAGATGCTCTCGAGCTGCTGGACTAGGCGGTACCTCACAAGGAGCTGGGTGGGAAGAGAAGGAGAAAAGAGGCAGCAATGCGAGGAGCCCAGCAAAGCTGCAGAGAAGACAGTCCTGATCCCCATGCTCACCTTGAACATAGTTATTAGGAAGGCAGGCTGGAGAAAAACGGTGCTTTCCAGGTGCTTGATTTCTTCATACCACACAACAAGCCCGATGCGGTGGAGGTACCGCAAGATGTCCTGGAGAAGCTCTCTGCCCAGGCTGGTCAGGTGCTTGCACTGGGAGAGTTTGCTGAGCAGGTACTGGAGGTCCATCATGCCTACAGGGAGAGGTGGGAGCTCAGCATGCATCTCTCGGACACCAGTGTTCCAAGGCAGATGCTTTAGAGAGCCAACAAATACCAGCAGCACCCAACATCACCCATGCTGTCCCTGTGGAAGCAGCTGGGACCAGCACAATGCTCAGTGGTTGTGGCCCAAAATGCTTTGCCCATCTTCAGCTCTCCCACTGCCACCCGGCAGCTCCCATGGTCTTGCCTTGCCTCAGTGATGCCAACAGCCTGCCAGGACCTGGAGCATCTGAAAAATAAGGCTACTACTGGGTTTTTTCATTGTTTGAGAGAGCAGGTTTGTTTCCAGCCAGAAAACCCTCAGATTACCAGTTAAACCTCAGATTGCCATTCAGTTGTACAGCAAGACAGATGACAAAACCTGGCTTATCTTCACAAAAGAGAAGCATTTGCTCCTCATCTTCTGATCCTACAGTGGCCAAGGGAGCCAGAGATGACACTGAGTGCTGGTGGTGCTCATAGCTGCTTTAGGTACATCAGCAAGGAGACGGGGCTGCCAGCTGGTTCTGCTAAGTCACCGGAGATGGAGAAGGGGCTAGGGAAGGGGTAGGGGGGCATTAAATAAAGTTAGCAGGACATAAGTTTGGAAACCACAAAGAAGCATTAAAGCTGTGGCGCTCCCTCCTGCAAGATTTTTTTAATTGCTCAGGGTACCTCCAGCCACAGGTTGGTAGATGTTGGCAGAGCCTCCTGGTGAAGACACAACTGGCCTTTCCCTATGCTTTTCCCTAGGCACTTGCCTTGGGGGCAGATGCTTGTAATGACAGAGCTGGGTAGTGGTGATTAATGCCCCAGCAATAACACAGCAAGATTTTCAGCAGCATCTCCCCTGGCACCATGTGAGCAGGGCCAGAAGGTGCAGCAAGCACCAGAGGGCCAGTCTCAGCCACAGGACAGCAGGTCCTTCCAGGAAGGTGTGTGGGGGGGCGATGGACCACTCACCATGGTCTGCCATCTCCTCACTCTGTGCAATATCTACAATGGCGGCTTCCACCTGCCTGTAGACAGGCGGCAGCACTCGGACAACCTCAGGGAAGAGCTCTTCATTCTTCACATGCTCCAGAATAGTGGCCTCGAGCTTTTTGATATCATGGTGATCCATGCAGTTGACAGCAACCAAGTTTAAGATCTGGAAGAGAGAAAGCACACACCTGCCAAAAGCACGTCTAGAGGAGTCTTTTAGCCTGTGGGGTAAAGGAGGGACCTAATCCCAAGGAGGTCACCAAGGGTGGGACACACTGCTGGCTCAGCTTCAGAGGGCGCTGCCTTCACAATTTACTCTTCAGCAGTTCCCAGGAAATCACCTGGGGATGATAAATGCCCCCTCACATTCTTCCCCAGGCACTTGCTACAAGCCACGGGAGGAGATGCCCGTCACCGAGCAGGGACAAGGACCCAGTGGGTCACAGCCAGCAGTTACCACGTCAGACGCAGGGAGCAGCTGCAGTAGCAGCCTGATGCATTAGCACCAAGTCACCATCACCAGTAGCACACTGGGCTGCCAGAGACAACAAGGTGACCACAGACAGCAAGGAACCATGATAATCTCAGCCCTACGGTTAATGTGCAGCTCTCCATCTCCTTCAGCCTCTCCCACTGGTCCGCATAAAACTCAGGCTCCTCACTGCCCTCCAGGTTGTCGATGAAGTGAGTGAGGTTGCTTTTTCTCTCTGCCAGCATGGCTGCAATCTTGACCATGATGTCGTGCCTCTTCTTCTCTACCTCCTCCTCCTGGCAGCAGTCCACATGGGTTCCCACGGGAAGCACCACCGAGTTTGGGACTCGCATGGACAGGTTGTTGATCCAGAAACCAACAAGCTCCTTGAAAGTCTTGTCATTAGTTTGGTACCTGGGGAGGGAGAGAAAGAAAATCCCAAATTTACATCTAACCCTCCGGATCTCCAGCCAACTTCCACACCAGCACAGGCCTGACCGTGGAGTCTTCTCTGGAGAAGAGCTCAGATCCCCTAAGCTGTCATGGGCTGTATCCAAGCTCATTCGTAAGCTTCCCATCCTCAAGCTAAGCCAGTTAAATCTATGGGGTGTAGCAGAGTCCATCCCTGCTGTGGATAGGAGCATCCCTCTGTACCACAAAGCCCAAGCCTGATGCTCCCTCCATGGTCAGGGAGCACCACAAGACACAGGAGGGATCACAGAGGTATTTCCAGGACAGAAAGCAAAGCTGGTTTGACAGGGATTAATTGTCACATAAGGTGTTGATGCTCATCTAACCTCAAAACAGAGGACTTTGGTAAGGTGATGACAGATCTAGTGGCTTACTTAAGAGAGTGATCTGCAAAAAGAGGGAGAGGGAGAGCTTAGCTACTCCAGCAGTGAGAAAGGCAGGCACTAAGGTCCAATAGAAATGGTGTGAACCCGCGCTGGGGGAAGCTTCCCCAACCCCTTTTTTCTTCTCCCACTCCACTTTAAATCCAAAGCAGCTCACCACTTACATGTGGAGATTGATGACAAGGATGACAAGCGCCTGTGGGGTGATGAACACATGGTGAGTCATGTAGTACTCCAGCTGGCCGGCAAAGTCCCAGAAGAGAAATGTGAAGTCCTCGATCCGGAACTCGCTAATCTCTATCCCAACCGTTCGCTCTTCCTTGGGCACCGGTTTGCTTTTCCCTTGCTTCAGGCTTTTGCAGATGGTGGACTTCCCTGCCAGCGAGGCCCCCAGGAACATGGTCTTGACCCTCTTGTCCTCCTGCCCTGAACCACATTGAAGCTGGTTGAAGTAATTCTGGATCTGCTGGATGCCACCAGCACACACTTCACTGGGTGGCTCCCGGAGGGGATTCCCATTGGCCTTGAACATTTTCAGGGATTGCCCCTGGAAGAGCTCCTTGGGAAGCTGGCGAAGGGCATTATTCTGGACGTGGAGCTCCTGTAAGTGTGCCAGCTGCAGGACAGGCTGGGGGAAGGTCCGGAACAGGTTGTTGGAGATGTTGAGGTACTGGAGGCTGCCTCGACAAGCTGCCAGGTCCATGGGAAGGGCACCGAGACGGTTGTTGTTCAGCCGCAAGTGTTTAAGCCTGGGGAGATGAGAGAAAACCCCCTCTGGGATCACCCGGATTTGGTTCTGATTTAGCTCAAGCTTCTCTAAACACACCAGGCTCTGGATTTCATTGGGAAAGTCCACAATCTCATTCTTGGACAGTATCAGCTTCTTCAGGTTGCAAAGCTTAGAAATGCCGGTGATGCTCCTGAGCTTGTTCCTGTCGAGGTCAAGGCTCTCCAGCATGGGGTTGCTCAGGACTGCTGGAGGCAGCACGCGCAGCCTCTGGGTAGAGAGAGTCATTTCACGCCAACTGTCCTCCTGCTCCTGACCTGGACGCACGGGATAAGGAAGGTGGTTAAGAGAGACTTTCCCCCTTTGGGTTGCTGACCCTTTTTTTCCCTTGAGCGCTGCATGACTTTGGGATCATTTCAGCCAGCAAGGAAAAGCAGAGGCAAAACACAGGAGCTGGTTGAACAGTGCAACTGGAGCTGCTGCTTGAGCTGCAATCCTGTGTCCTTTTGAGAGGAACCACAGCCGAGGCACAAGGATCTTGGATGGGCCTGAAGACATAGGCAGAAACGGTGCCCACCAGATGTTGACCAGTAGCCCAAGCATCATGTTAACAGCTTTGCTCCGCCTAAAGCACTGCAAGCCCTCCAACTGCAGATGCATCCACCCTGAAACCAGCAGGTTTCTAATCCCAGCAGCGGGCTGGCAGCGCAGAGCCGACGTCAGGAGGAGAGCTGCTCTCCAAACAACTCAGCCCAGCAAAGCTCTTGACCACAGCTAGGGAGATGCCTTGAGGCCAGGGCTAGTGAGTTCAGACACTTCCTCTCTCACATCCTCCCCCCCTCCAGATTCATGCTGCAATTCCCCGCAGAGATGCTCCCAAGCCCCAGGAGAGCGGGAGAAAAACGCAGCAACAATGGGGTCCCCTGCAGGACAGGGGAAGGGACTCGCTGATGGCCAAGAACATCCCCAAAAGGAGGGTGTTCAGCGCAGAGAGGTTTGCAGGCGAGAAGAGCACCAGGGGGATATGGGATGGGGGTCACACGATACTAGAACAAAATATGGTCAGATTTGCTCTCCTCTTCCTCATTTCACTTCCTCACCAGATGATGCTGAGCACGGCCGATCCTTGCGCAAGGCAGCCTGCTTAGGACCGCCACATCATCAGTTCTCAGCATCACCACCTAAACCTGGGACACACGACGAGCCCAGCACGAAAGCAAGCTTTCACCCTCCCCCAAACGCCCGGTCTCTCGTCTAGTGCCATGGGAGAGACAAGCCCAAGGGCTCCCACCACCGCTCTGAACCAGAGCGGCAAGGAGCCAGGGCAGCTACTCACAGGCTCTGGGCTGGGTCATGGCCCTGCAGCGTGGCACCCGCTAGATCCTCCCGGTCGCTCGGCCTCGCCCTTTTATTTCCTCCTCTCGTTTTGCTCCCCGCCTCCCCAAGCGCTGCCCAGGAGCCCCACCCTCTCTTCCTCCATCCATCCTCAGAGTAGCTCCCAACAAAGCCAAGAACCTCCTGTCAGACACCAGGGCCACGGGTATGTCCAGAAAGCAGCTCTGGAGGTCACCTAGGAGACAAAGATGGTGGCAGAATAGCTCCCGAGTCAACTTCTTATGGCAGCGTCCCTGCCTTTGCCAAAGGAGCTTTTGGCATCACTGCTGTTGCAGAGGAGGGAAAGGACGCTAACAAGAGGCTGTGCTACTCCCAAACTCCTTACTGTAAGATTTCTTCCCTTAAACAGGCAGCAGCATCTGATCCAAGAGGGTGAACCAGAAAGATAAAAAAAAGAATGCGAGGAATATGTACAGTATACCAGAAAAAAAACTTTTTCTAGAACATGCAAGAAGGGGCATTTTTAGGTGTTTCTCATAGCCTCTCCCAAGGGGACCTTACAGTTTGATGGATTTACTTAACGGTGGACAGAATGACAGAGCCAGTGGTTTTGTTCGGCTAGCTTTGGGGGAAAGCACAGGCAGAAGGTAGGGTTTTCAGCTCCATTGCTCCTCCAGGCAACAGCAGGCGCAGAGGTAACTGAAATGTAAGTCCTTGTACCGCACGCACTCCAGACCTTGCAACGGACCGTTATCTTTACTGCCAATTCAAGGTTAACACCAAGCAAGAATTTAAAGCAGTGAATCAGTCTGAGGAACAAACCAGGTTGGCATTGTCTTCCTGGTCAACAGTGCAGCTGCTTCTACCATTTGGTCAAGCTTTGTTTTTCATGCCACCTACCCTTTTTCACTCATGCAGGCAGAATCACAAGGGTTAGAAGGGACCTCAGGAGATCATCTAGTCCGACCCCCCTGCTCAAGCAGGTTCTCCTAGAGCATGTTACACAGGACTTTTACCCAGGCAGGCTTTGAATATCTCCAGAGAAGGAGACTCCACACCCCCCCTGGGCAGCCTGTGCCAGGGCTCGGTCACCCTCAGAGTAAAGAAGTTCTTCCTCATGTTCAACTAAAACTTCTTATGTTTCAGTTTGTGTCCACTGCAAAGAGACTGGTTCCATCCTTCTGACTTCCACCCTTAAAATATTTGTATGTGTTGATGAGGTCAAACTGCAGCTGCGTTGGCCGGGAATCGAACCCGGGTCAACTGCTTGGAAGGCAGCTATGCTCACCACTATACCACCAATGCACTGGCATATTATTCCAGAGTTGTTCCTCCAGTCCATCCCAAGGCGCCCAATTTCCAGCCTAAGTGTATTCACAACTAGATCACATTGTCTCGTTCCTGTGCCATAAAAGTTTCTGGATTTTAACTTGTCAAGAAATCTTGTGTTTACAACCCCACACCATACTCTAGGTATGTACCTTGGCTACAAGTTTACATTCAAAACTAAAGCTTCTCTTCCAGCTGTTCTTTTGCAGTCTTAGAGAGCCTTTGTCCCAAAATCTTCAAAGCAAGCCCCAAAGTTATCAATCCCTTACAGTCCACTCAGGCTGCACTTTCGTACAGGAAGCAGAGCCAAGGAAGATAAACTCCAAAACGCTCAGGGCTCATCCGTAAACACGTTGTAGGATGGTGAATGATGGGAGTGAAGCGTTTCGCCAGACTGACAGTACTGGTATATGGGCTTGTTTTGTTTAAATAATGAAATAAAATGAAAAAAACCTCCCCAAACGAGCTACATAGCCAAAATTACAGTATGCAGACAAAAATCTGACGACTGAAATCAGAATTCACTGAAAAGTTAGCAACACCAGCAAGGGATCAAAGGTCCTGCTATTTGTGAGTTTGCCTACGCTCACCAGGGGAAAAAAAAAAGTAAGAGCTGCAGTTATTTGCTTTATAAAACTCATCCCAGAGAGCCTAACTGATTCTCTTTGAAGACAAACAGCAAGGCTATCCCCAAAGAGGGCAGTTTCCAAGTGCACTCCGAGAAGTTGGGAAAGCCCTCACGTAAGAGGCATTGCTGCCATCTGGTCCCCCAGGCCACGTACATTCAGTTCCTGTTGAAGGGAAAGCCAGTTTCTCAATTGTAATTTACTGGTTTTCTCTTCAGCTTCCCTCTTAGATGTCTACTCCCTAACACGGTCAGATGGGGAATGATGCTTTTTGTCACGTTCAAGGGCACTGAATATATTTGTGAGTGACTGTATTTCAGATGATTGCTTAAAAAGATGGGTTGCTCTGCCATACATGCGGACAAGGAGGGCTTTTAAAGAAAGTGAGATGAAGTCTGTATGTGGACTCCTTTGCTTCTTGATAGGAAACCCAGTCCTCCTACAGAGGAGGAGGAACAATTGCTTACCCAACTCCAATCCTCTTCTAGAAACACAGAATTCTTTACGCAAGAGCCAAGCGCGCAGGTTTATACAGAATAGCTAGGGCAAGAGGCAGCTGTAAGACAAACAAATGACACCTGCTATAGGACTAAAACCATTCAAAATAACTTTATAAATTCTGTTACATTTCTGCTTTGTACATCAGTTCAATCTTATCCCTCTGGCTTGTTACTGAAAATTCACAATGCTTGCTTTTTGTTTTGTTTTTTTTTCCCCAAAAGGCAGACACAAAACCAGCCATCAGTGCATTATTTACAGAAGTGCAACACAGTCTCCCACCCCAAAATTAAACTTTTCACTAACAAGATACTTCCAACAGAACGTAAATAAACACCACGGCTTGAGCAGTGTTTCCAAAGTTTATAAAGGTTAGCTCAATTCTGCAATCCCCAAATGACAGAGCGAGTAAAGCTTCGCTCACCATCAAACGGGCTAAAAATACAACATTTCAAGTATTAAATCAGAAGTTTCTAAAGACAATCTGTATTTTGATAAATAAACACAAGGGAAACAGTATATAGCTCGCAATATACTGTATATGAAAAGTGGTGTCCAGTTTCAAACTTTTAGCAAGACAGGTGCCCAGCCCAAAAATGTGATCAAAGTAACCCTGAAAACTGCAGCAATCCGGGAGTCCCAAACATTAATCTCTTCTGTTTCCCCTCGAATTACTCTGCTGGTCTGAGGCATTTGATTGTTATTTAGTTCTACAGTAGGTAATCAAAAAAAACCCCCCAAGTTCATTCCCATATGGAAACAATTCAGAAGAAGGTTCCGCAGATAAGTCCTATTACAATCTTGCTTCTCTGCAAGTTATTTTCAATGAGATGCAACTGCAGATCTGTTATTCCCTCTGGCGTGGTGTTTGCAGCCAGCATAGGTCAGTCCAAGTCATGCTGGCTGCGGCTTGCTCTCAGTTCTCCACTTCACGGGTGTCTTCGCCGTCAGATTTCTTATGCTTCCGCATATGTTTGTATTTTTCCACATACGCCTTCACCAGATTAGCTACCTTCATAGGGTTGATCTCTCCACTTTTACTGTGGCAGATCTACAAGGAAATGAAAAAGGCATTTAGTCAATTAACAGTATTGCAGCAGTTCAGGCAGGCCACAGACAAATGATACAGAAGCCCCAAGCTTCCCAGGGGAACAGATTCCTGCACAGGCAGGATACATAAAGCAGAAAACTCAACAAGAGTAATATTTTACTTCAAGCATTCCAGAAATGGCCCAGGACTTATCTACTGAGCACCAACTGAATGCAGAAGCATCTCTGAAAGCAGAATTATTCATTTTTACTACAGGCTTTTCTGTCCAGACAGTTTTACACAATACATGCCAACCAAGGAAGTGTTGATTTCCCATTTTTCTGATGATTTTGAGGAAGCGATGCTCAGATTAAAAGAATCTGGCAGTTTTGAGGGCCCATTCTGAGATATGGGAGAAAGCGAACAGACCCCACAGAGAACTTTATCAGTGTTCAGAGAAGAGTTCACAGTGACTTCAGCAGCAATGGGTGTTGCTCAGCTCACCTACAAACCACACCTGAGGTTCATACAGGTCACATAGAAGATAGGAAATTGCAGCCATTATCTCAGGAATTTTGATTTATGATGGAATTTCTCCATGATAGCAAGAATGCAGGGCAGGGAGAGAATACAGTTCTCCAGGGTATCATTTAACTGCCTTGACCACAAGAGCATTACTTGCTCTCAAAAGACAACATTTACCTGCTGATCAGGTCTTTTTAGCCACGATCTGGTCGGCACTAAGATTTGAGACAAAAGTCAACATCAGCCAAATTGCAAGGCCCTCTTCCAAAGTTCAGGGACACCACAAGATGCTGAAGGAATTAATGCACAAAGTATTTTCTCACTTTATCAGAAACAGCTTGACAATTCTGGCCAAAGTTCTTAATGAGAGAAACTTGACCATTCTCACGCAAGGCAGGTACCATGCAGCATTTCAGCTCAGGCAGCTTAAGCTTAGCAACGTTATGGACCACTGAAAACCCAATCTTCTAAGAGGAACAGTCTGAGGGCTCTCATCAATGGCACCACTCAGTCCTGCTTAAAGCAGCTCTTGCTTCACCACAAGACTGCAGAGTTCGGAGCCAGAGTCCAAAGATCTGCTATTCAGTTACAGCACGTAATTGCTGAAGCTGGCAAGTGCATTCCAAAGTATGCCACTTATTTAAAGATCTGCACAGCTCCTCCTCTTCATTTCACTGTCACCTTACCTTTTGCACTGCTTTTCGAAGAATGTTCTTGTACTCTTCCTTTGTAATCTCCCTCTTCTGGTAAAAAGGTTTAATAGCAAGTTTCACTTCTTCCACAGCCCTTTCCTGCATGTGAAGCTTCTTCATGTACTGCACAGCAAAGAGAAGCTCATTACCTTGTGCTATCTTGGGAATGGTTTCTGGATCTATTTTTCTTAGAAGTGCTCTAACAATGAAAATACTCATTTCACAATTTCAACCACCCAAGTAACAGCTAGCCTCAAAGTGATTTCGTTTACTGTAAAATTGCAGTCTCGAAACAAATACCAGTTCACACTACGAGGAAGCCTTGTTTTGTGTAACATTTATTCTATGTCTTAGAGAATGCGCTTTAAGCAAGTGACTACAATGTCCTCTCATTAATTTTGGTCTCCCCCTTTCCTTCCAACAGCTCTGAAGTAAACACACATCCATCTAAAGGCATCAGACTCTAAAAGCAAGTCATAGCTGCGAACATAAAGCTTCAGGTAGCTATAAAGGCATTCTGAAAATTGCAAAGTCGCCTATTAATTAAGGATTAGAGGTGACATCAGAACATACTCTATCAAAACAAGTTCATAAAAACTGCTGCTCATAAATGGAGGTTCGGTGGGAAAAGCATCTTACTGTTTTGTTTTGTGGTAGAAAGTAAAATAATTGGCTAAGAAGGTTTTGTTCTTGTGTTAACATCCACAACACTTAGAGTGGATGGTCTGTACGGGAAACCTAAAACTCAGCAGCAAGGGACTAGCACTGCAAAATCTCCAAAGTATTTTACTACCTCTGCATTTTCAGTGCTGGTAAGCAGCAAGATACAGTCCTACCTCTCTATAGGGCTGTTATGAGAATTGCCATTAATTTCAAAGCTGGAGGGGAAAGGAGAAAACCAGGCATTTGGAGAAATTCGGACGTTCTGGCTTCTGAAAAGTCCCTTCCAAACATTCATGCAAGGAAGTTTCAGAACTTTAAAAATGTATTTTAGATGCTTTTATCCCTCTCTGTCTTATTGTAATGAAGCAGTAGAAAGCCGAACCATCAAATAGAAAAAATCCTAAAAGAATTAAAAAAGAAAGGATTGCCTGACGCTCCTGGGTTAGCATAGTCAGTCACCAAAACCAAGAGTGACAACAGGGGCTGGGAAAATACAGTACAGAGAAAGTTAAAAACTTTAAAAGGTCAAATAAACAGCTCATTAATGTTATGCATTTGCTACTTGATAGCATTCACTCACTTCCTCATTTTTCATTTTATCCACTGGAGGTTTGGGTGCTTTGATCTTCTCTTCTGCGTTTCCAACAGAAGCAGCCTGGATTCCTGGTTCAGACGCAGTAGCCAGGCTGCCCGGCTCTGGAGTCAGGCTCTGTCCTGCCATGCAGCCAAGCGCTGGAAGACTACCCTGCATGATAAACTGAACCGTGGGCTGGCTGACAGGGGCGTAGGGGGGAAGGCTTGAGGGCAGAGGTGGTGTCAAAGGTATATTTTGACAGTACACCTGTGAAACAGACACAATTTTGTCAATGCTTGTACTTACAAAGGAGAGCATCACATCAGGATTTTCAGAGCACCTTTTATCCACTCCAACAGGCAAGTGATTACTAGTTTAAATCAGGGAGGCTAACACCCCAGCCCTCACCTAGGTCTCTGTGCACCAGGAGCACCAGCCCCACTCGCCTTTTAACTGGTGGGCAGCACAAACTGATGGCACAGACCAGTGCCACCAGGCCAATTTTTACAGCCTGATCACAATCAGGGAGAAGCTCGCAGCTTCTCAAAGAGCACCACCATCTTTCCACAAGTTACTGCTGAAAATAGAAGTTGCATGTACAGAGCAGAATTAAAAGAAAATGTGCTTCTTAAAAGAAAATGTGCTTCTTCCAACTTTCAGGATCACCAGAGAGATTAAATGATTAGAGGATTGCTGTGGCGTATGGGCTATATGAAATGTACCACACGGAGAGGAAGGCGACCTCTGCCATGAGAGGAGGGTGTTGCACAACGAGGGCACAGATGAGGTGGGATGCCTTCCATGACACTTGGGTGCCAGAATAGGAACCAACCTGAGAGGAATCTAGATCAGGAAACATAGGCTCAGGAATCATATAATTGGTTGGAGGAGGCTCATTTAACTGCACCTGATTTAACGTTTGGTTCAAGTCCTCTGCTTTCCAGGCCCCTTCTTTTGCTCGCTGAAGTTTGTAAAATGGCATCCCTAGGTTCCCCAGGAGAAGGAAAAGAAAACATTTAAGTACAAAATAAACCTAACGGGTCAAAGATTCAAAGCCAGTTATATTTAAGCAAATGAAAATAAAAAAGACCTAACAACAAAGCTAGCTATAAAAGGATTTTGTTTAGCAGTCATCAACATTTCAAAGCTTCTGATAATAGAGGACTTACCATCCCCTTGAGCAACTCGTTTTTACTGGGTTTCCGCAAGAGTAACCAATGAGAACCACACACGCAACTCTGTCAACACATGTAGCACAGGGTCCCAAGCCAAACTGTTTTTCGCAGCTTTGGCTTAGCATAGCTCACAGGGGCGAGCTACAGAGATCTGTCACACTCTGTGGTTCTGAGAAGTACTCATAAATTCTGAAGGCAAAACAACCATTCCAGTTAACTGCAGAAAGGGTGGAACGCAGGCTGCCAGTTCAGAGATCAGGTTGCAATATGCCCTTCACAGCTGAACAAGCTGCTGCTGGCTAGCTGAGCTGTGCTGACAGCATGGCCTCTCCGATTCATTAACACAACTCACCTCATGATTTCAACAAGTACAAAATGCCAGCTCTCAGGATTGGAAACCACAGGATCACCCCAGCTCAGATGACAGAGCTGTTACACTACAACCAGGCACCAAAACCCCAAGTCTTATACAGCCTGCTTCAACTGCTGTTTGTTTTCCAAAACAGAGACTTACTTGCAGCTTTCCCGGCAGACAGTGTGCTGCTTTCTTCCTCTTGAAGATTCCAGGTAACTCTTTTCACTGGTGCTTTTGATTTCAGTGCAGGACCCTGAGGTACCACCTCCAGTTCAGGTTTACTGAAATTACCAGTTTTCTCATTTGACACAAGGCACTCATCTTTAACCTCCTTCACACAATCCGTTATTTTGCTTTTGGGCAAGCTTTGAATTGGTGCAGCCTCAGTCGGAGCGTGCATGATAACTTCCTTCTTTGGAGGGGGTTCCATCAGAGATGGACATAATGCAGTATTTTCTATTTTAACAGTAATCTCAAGGTTTGTATTGCTACAGCTACCAAGCACTGCTGGATCACTACTACTCATTAATTCTGTTTCAGCAAAAGAATCCACGTTGCCAACCGGAACACAAATGTTTGTGATCTCTGGCACAGGGAATGCCGTTTCACTGTTCAGTTCCTGACAGATAGGCTCTTCCTTTATAGTTTCTTGGGCCTCTCTCAATTGAATGGGGGTCTCAGTTTGTATCTCCTCAAGCTTGACATTTGGTTGGATGGTTATGGAAAGCTCTTCCAGTACTAGCTCCTCCTTTGGCTCTTGTTTGAAGAAATGGGGTTGCTCCAGACATCTGGACACATTTTCAACTACAGGCTTTTGATACTTTTCTGGTGGAGGAGGAAGCGAGGTCTCTTTTGATCTGTGCTTTCTTTCTTTGGAACGTGATCTTGATCGTGGTCTTTTTTCCTTTGATTTGCTGCTTTTGTGCTCCCGAGATCGAGATGCAGACCGAGACCGAGACCTCCACTTTCTCCTCTCCCGAGACCTGGATCTCGATCTCTTTCTGTCCCTTGACCTCAAGCTACTATCTTTATCATACCTTTCATAGCTTTTGTCTCTCCTGTGTTTCCGCCTCTTATTCCTCTCAATGCTATTCGATCGGGAACGTTCCCTCCATCTTGATCTTGATCGAGAACGTCTTTTCTTTTTCCTATTTTCATAAAACTCAGAAGTACTTCCAGGACTACCCGAATGTGACCTAGATTTCCTTCTCTCCCTAGACCAAGAAGTTTTTGCCTTTTTATCCTTGGTTTTATCCTTCATTTTCTTTTTTTTAGACCGCTCGTGACTGCTAGAACGGTCAGTAGAAGACCTCCTGCTCTTAGATTTCAGTGGGTGTGTTTTGCTATGCTCTTCTCCACCTGACCAAGAGGTAGATCTGGAGCTTCGGTCCCTTGAGTGTGCTCTATCCCTAGACCCTGATCGGGATCTCTTACGTTCTTTCACAAGTGCCCTTTTCCTTTTCATCTTCTTTTTGCTTCGGGAGCTGGAGTTTGAACAGGATCTGGAACGTGATCGCCTCTCTGTTTGTTCTACCTTTTGGACTTTCTGCTGCCCATCATTCTTTGAGGGACTCTCCGGTTCTAGTTTCACATTAATATTAGGTCTAATCAATTCTTCAGCATTAAAGAACACATTAGGGCCCTCTCTGCTTTCTTCCTTTAAACACTCTGCATTAGAAGTTTGCTTAACAGCAGATGAAGTGCAAGGACTGCTTAGAAAGTCTTCCTCATCCATATTGTCTTGTTCCTCTGTATCAGAGATCTGTTCTACAATCCTGCTTTCTACTGTCATGTCATCATGAGACTTTGTGTTACTAGGTGGTACATCAGAGTCAGCCCCAGATCCAAATATATTTTCTACCATGTAAGGGGTGAAACGACGGACAGTTTGAAACGTTTGAACTTTTGGATTTTCAATGGAAATAGTCCTGGTAATATTAGTTAGGGCGATCCCTGAGCCAAGCCTTTCAGGACTGCTGCTTGCTGAACTTGAATCTGATCCTGTTGGCTCAAAGGGATCATATATTTCACTTTTGACCTGCTTTTTCTTAACTGAGAAAAGAGGTGAAGGACTCTCTTTCTGTTGCACTTTGTCATCCACAGGGCGGAAGGTGTTACAAAATCCTGGGTTAGACAGTCTGCCGGGATGCCCTGCGTTTCCAGGAATATTGATTTTAAAACTCTCAAAAGAGCTTGGGCCTTTGCTCCTCGAAGGACCCAGTAGCGATGAACTGCTATACACACCTGCACTGGTAGAAAAAGACACTGCGCTTGTACGCGTTTGTTGCTGAGATTCCTTGGCATTTGACTTCTGACTTTCCACCTTGCTACCCCTTCCCGGCTGATTAGTGCTCTCTTTGCCAGTCAGCTGGGTTATACAGGAGCTGGGGATGTCACAGCTTTGGTTTCCTGTGGGTTCTGGCTCCACCTGCTTGCTGCTGGTTTCCTTTTTAATCTTTGGTATCCTGGGAAGCTCAAAGATGTCAATTCTCTTGGGAGGTGGTTTCAATGGCTGCCTCACAGTTACAGCTTTTGAGCCAGAATGCAAGTTACAGCTCAGGAGCTTTGAAGATGAGTCAGTGGGTGCAAAGTTTTTAGAGTTTCCATTGAATCTGGGCATTTCATCTAACTTGGAGCCATGCCTGCTTAGAGTAGCTATATTCTGAGTCTGAACAGACCTTGGTGTCATTGAATATTCTGATTTTACAGTTGCCTTTTCTGATGTAGTCTGTACAGGGTTTTCTGCAGGCTCAATCCTGCTCAGTGAGGGTGAAGGCGATGAAAACAAGCTTGAGGAGGAGGGTCTAGTGTGAGTACTCAGCCCCGAGGAAACTGAAGGTCCAGCAATGGAGCTGCTCGCTGTGGTCCCTGAGTGCACTGTACTCGGTTGGGTGTTATGTCCTGAACCATCATCCACTCTCGAGTCATTCGCTGATTTTCTGTGAAGTGGAGCTATGGCATACAAACAATTAAGCTTTTCAGTAGATACATGGACATTTTCACCCAACATTAAAAGAAGTACTGAGCAAATTATTTCAAGTTCCGCTTTGGTTTGCAAACATATCACACAGTAATAAGGCAGTTCAATAGTTCTTTTGGTCAGATGCTCAAGGTTTAATGCCAGACAACTGCATCTTTGAGGTAAACACTAACGTTTAGGAAATAAATTATTCTGTTCTGTAGATACCCTGTTTATTAACACCAGATGTTTATTTAACACCAGGTTTGTGTTTTACTATCCTGTAGTCACTGATAGATTAAAATGACTATAACAGAGGATGTTATACGTACTTATTTTAAGAATAAAGCTCTAAGTTTCAATTTGAAGAGATTCTTTCCAAATAATACCATGCCAAGGGAAGACACAGCTGAAGATGCTAGCACATATTCTTCGCAAAAGTAGAGCTCTAGAAACTCCCTGCCAAGGTCCTCATCACTGCTTTTTGAACCCAAGTACAGTTCACAGGCACAGCAGCAATGTGTGACAAATGCCAGAAGAATTGGGTACTAAGATATCTCTGCTCTATCGACTCCTCCATTTTTTTTATAACACAGCATGAAACTACAGTGCAGTACTTTTGAAAGAAGAAAACTACCTATTAAAACCAAACTCCTCCAGTAACATCTCAGCTCTGCAATTAAAACAGAGACAAGTAACACTATTTCAGAGCATACATAAGAATCTTACTAGATGGATTACTGCTGGCAACTACTGAATCTATCAGTATACCTATGTTTGAAGCTATGCAGCCTGTAGGACCAGGGCAGACATGGATGAAACAAAGAGGCTAATTGCACTATTACATGCCAAACCCTTACCTGTCTTCTTCGCTGTCAGTGAACCATCTCTATTGATGACCACATCCGAACTACTCATCATGAGAAAGCTCTGTCCAGACAGGATACTTCCCAACAGATCAGGCACAGGGGCAGCTTCTGCTTCTTGATCAGGACTCAAGGCAGGTACACTGCTTCTGCATGTTTCAGAGGGGTTATATTTCCTTTACTCTTACAGCACTTGTTCTATACACACACATTACATTAAAAAGAAACCAAAATCAAGGGCATAAACAGAGGTCAGCCAGGGAAGTTCACTTGTAGTTTTGGCTTCAGTAGAGTCATTCAGCCCCCATCTCCCTCTGACAAACAGAAGGGGAAGCTTTTACTGACTTCCCACAGGAACACCACAGGATAGGAAAACATGTAATCATACCAGAGACCTTTGGTAAACAAATGCTTTCAATCTTATTTAAGAGTGGTGCTCACTGAGTGCAAGATCAGGATATTAAGATTAACTTTCCAGCACATTTAAGATGTTTTTCTGAAGTGTAAACCATTGGTTCAGTACTTGAGAGATATTTCCATCCCAGCTGCCTCTCTTCCCCCACCAAACCACGATCACAAATGTATTCCTCAGGCCTACACTGCTATCTAAAAAAATTCATGCAGCTTGAAACAGTGTTTAGCACCAGTCAGAATACACGTAGGTGTCTACTGGTTGGCTAGCTAAGAGCATGGCATAGGAGGAATTACACTGGAAAACAACAACAATGCTCCCACACACACGACAACACAAACATGCCCCTTTATGCATTACTCAATCTTATGAAAATGGTTTAACTTAAGTTCTCTGTTCTTGAAATATTGACTGAAAAGGTTTGAGTGTTTAAAAAAAGAAAACCACAAAGCAAAAAACCAAAGAAACAACTTCAAAAGGACCAATAGACCCAGCTCTTTGAGGGAGTTACATTTCATTTCTGTATGACAACAAATAAGCTTTCCAAACATAATGTACAAGAAACCCCTGTGATATAAAACAGAAAAACAAAATGGGAAGGCTAATAGAATTGGCCACCCAGGCCAGACCAGAAAACTCACTGTAGTCCAGGCAAGTCAATCCTTTAGAAAAGCTGAATTTCAGGTAAACAGTTCTACCTTCTGAACAAGGTGCTTCTCAGATAACTCAAAAGGACATGGAAAGCTTCCTGAAAGGCTTCCTTCAGGATTGAGATGGGAAAGGTAGAGAAATATTCCAAGGTACCACAGAAATATACTATCTTAATCCTGAGAAACCAACCTTTGCCATAAATCAGATGCACTGGAAGACAGCCATGTAAACCTCTCACACCGCTTTCATCATTTAAGCTCAGCTCCCTCCATTTCTCCAAGTCTTCAGCTCCCTCAGCCTTGCAGTTTTCTGTGGCTTGGCTGGTATCTGCCTCAGTCATTTTCCCAATCCCTTTTCTTCTTATCATGCTCTGGCTCCCTGTGTCCTACCCCTGTGCACTGCATCCTACACCCCAGTCCTGAAAATCCACTGTGGTTGCCAGTGGGAGGCACCCAGCAACCCTCCCTGGCCCTGGCAGACATAGCGGCACACAGCTTGCACACACACAGGCATCTGTCAGACAGCAAAACAACTGTTAAATGGTAGGATCAAAGTATTTTCTCTCAGTTTTCTGAGCTCCAGTAAATGGCAGAGGTGGGTACATCCCTCATGTCCTCCTCTGGATGTGCAGTTAGATTCTCTGACCCTCTCAAATAAGCAAGCGGTTTTTTAAAGGTTAATGAGACTGGGATTTAAAACATGCTAATGGGGTTACTAGACAATCCCAAAACAGAAGGCAGAAAGAACCAAATTAGGGTGGGAATACCAATTTGAAATTTCAGTGCAATAGTTAGAGATATTATGAAAGAAAAAGTGTGTGTCCTTCAACATAAAAAAAGAATTCTGGCATAAAATGCTGGCATGTGCATGTGCAGGCATGCGCACACCCACACTCTTTAAAAATTCTCAGGGTAAGAAAAGAGTTAAACTGGGATGATCATCCAGTTTGCTCTTTTGTTAGGATCATTAGACAATTAAGAAAAATAAAATAAATAACTTGATGGATTTTTACCTGGGAAGTCCCACAGAAATAGGTCTAGCTACAGGACGGTGAGACCTCAGTGCTGACTGGGAGAGAACTCTCCTTTTGGCACTCACTGGTGAGTCTGGATTTGCTGGAACCTCTTCATTACTGTGGGTAAAACACACACACGAACCCTGAAATTATCTGAATGTTTTTTCACATCAAATAGATGAAGCAGATAATAACTAATAGGACAGATATTGTTAGAGAGCCTAATTTGGTTTATTATGATATATTAAAAGAAGATTTGTGCAACATACTTATTTTCTGTGGCTACATAAATAGAATGGCTTAACTCAGCCAGCAGAGATTCAAATGCAGAGTTTTATTTTTAAAATATTAAATGGGTAATTTCCTTTTATGAAAAGACTTATTCAGTGGAAAGTTACATTTCACCAACAATCATTTCAGATGCCCCCTCCCCAAAATCCAAAGCTTAAGAGTGACACAAGCTATGGCACAGTAAGATTCCTCTTGAATTTAAAGTGTCTGGAAAAGTGAAGATGGGAAAAGGAGAACCATGGAAGATTCCACAGGTCCATTTAATTCTATGTGAAGTCACTGCTTAGCATATGCCAAATATACTAGCTATCTTCACATCAAATAAATAAATAGAAAATTACTCATTAGCATCCAACTCTTTCAGATTCTAGCCTTTGAATAACCCTATAGATCTTATTAGAGGTTTTCACGAGGCTTATTATTTCAGCAAACCTCTTTAAAGAGGGCTGATTCTTTGAGAGCCCAGCAACTTGGCCAAGAAGGAAAGAAAGAACAGGCCAACATGTTATTATGAGCTGTGTATCCAAAGCTGTCTTCAGATGCGAGATCTACACCCTGCAAAAAGCCACATGTACAAACAACCTGGCACTTGTGAAATTATCAGGTCCCTGATCATAATCCAGAGATATCTTACCTTTCATAAGGATCCAACTCATATGGATCTCCAAACACAGACAGAGAAGCTGCACCAATATCTGCTCTCATCAGACCAAGTGAGGGCTCCATTGGTTTGTACATGGAGGGAAGCGAGGCCCCACGCTTAGGTTTACTAAGACCAAGAGCTCTTGCAATACGGGAGCGAGTAGTAACTTCATTTTTCACCTACACAGATAAAGAGACTGGGTTATTTGTATGTTAGAGCAGATACATACCCTGGGTTTAGAGCCCCAAATTCTTCACTTAGGCTAAGCAGAGTCATCAGGTTACTACCATTGGTAGCAGAAGTGGTGTGCGTTTATCATCTAGATTGGCTTTAAAGCATTTATTACATTTCTCACTATGGCCCATGTCACTTCACACAGAGACTACACATATCAGATTTAAGTAACCAGCTAAGTTCTAAAAATGTTTAATAATGTCATTCAAAATTGTCGATTCCTTATTAAAGGCTGGAGGTACAGTTCTGGCTATAGGATGTAAACTCTAGTTAAGGTAGCTGAGGACAAAAGTCAAGCTGTGCAGAGCATTCAGTATCGTTCACACAAGAACACTATCCACAACTGAAAGATATTTTGAGAGCCCTTATGGCTGATTAACTGGGTCTGCAACAACAAAGACACAAACATCCATAGCCTATTAAAAAGAATAGATAGTGACAATTTTAACTGAGCTTGCATCAGTACCAAGTAAACACTACAGCTGAATGGCAAGGCATAACACAAAGCCTGCAGGACATGCTTTACAGTGTGATCCCTGCAGTTTAGGTAACAGGATTTGTCAGCAAACCCAGCAGGCCTGCCTGGAAGTTGCAATTTGTTTCCATGTACAGCATCTTTCTGGAGGTACACTGGACACATCCTGCACACACTCCCGCCAGCAAAAAAAAAAAAGTTATCTGCTATCATTATAAGACAGTATTTCTTCATTGAATCCCATGTTATAGAGCTTTTACAGATGGCTGAAAAATGGCAGATACTCACATGTGATCTTACCCTCATCTTTTTCCCCCTTCTCTTTATCTGACGCTTGCGTCTCTTCAGCTGTGTCCCTGAACTCTTCTTCCCAGCAGAAGACTTTGTTTGAGTTCTTTTTTTGCCTCCTACTTTCTTCCTCCTGCCTGATGGGACAAAAGACAACCAAGTGTCTGGATAAGTGCTGGCACTGCACTTTACCCCGTCCTCCCTTATTCATTCCCCCATGCCTCACAAAGCAGCTCACAGAGACTGACAGTGTACTGCAACAGTATGAAACAGCAGAGTAGAAGAAGTAAAATCATTAGGATTTATTTAAAAGCAACCTTCAAGACGCTTCTGGGCAGAGGCGGTACGGTGAGAGAAGAAAATGCATATGGTATACTTCTGCAGCTGCACAGGTGTGGCAGCAATACAGCTGATCGAGAGTATTTTGTATGGTTCAGGCTTCCCAAAAGCTTTTATTTTTGCAGACAGGAACCACAGAAGGTGTCCAATGGCCTTACCTGTTTTTCTTTTCTGCCTAGTAGGAGCTCGCAGTGTAAGAGGACGCTGATAGATGGCTGTGTTTAGGCCTGCTACAACTGCCTCAATTGTTTCATCCAAAAGAGAGGGCATCAGGTACCTTGGCACATGCTGCGTGGGGGAATACAAGTTACATGATACAGGTATCTAAAGGTCAGCAACAAGTTAGCTACAAAGACATTTGATGAAAAATGGATTTGAGATTCAAATGAGAAGCACTTCTGTCACCAAGGTGCCCGTTAAGCAATTATGTCACCTTTCTCACTTTTTGACTGTCGTATTTAAGGAGAACATGACCTTGCTCCTCAGCCTCCCTCAGTATTAGAAGTCATGGCTAGCCTAACTCTGACTCTTTAAATGACAACAATCCCTGAGACTGACATTTCTTCAATGAAAAAGTTCATTTAAGAACTTTCTCAAATCCACCTAACTGACCTCTGGTTCATCACACAGCAGAATGCGATGAGCAAAGACTGAAAAGCCAACACAGTACAGGTCCCCTGTCTTAAACTCCTCATTCTTTAAGTCAGATTTACCTAATGCTGTGAAACACGTCCAGAAGCAGCATTTCAAACGCACACCACAGGGAACTCACCAACATGGCGAGAAGCAGGGGCTGCTCCTACAAGGTTCAAATTCCTCTTCCTCTCTATACTCAAGGGTCAATCCCATTTAAACAAACACACTTGAAGTGTTTGGATTCTGAACCACCAGCCTCAGAATGTGAACTCAAAGCCTCCTTGCTGGACAAACATAGCACAGGTTTGTTCCTTCCTTCGGCTGGAAAGATGTTAAAAGCAGGTTTCTCTCAACAGCTATGTTAGTTGGCCACATCCACACCAACCATATTCCTAAAATGCCATAGAATGTTTGCGTTGGAAGGGACCTTTAAAGATCATCTAGTCCAATCCCCCTGCCATAGGCAGGGACATCTTCCCTACCCCCTCTCCTTTCTTCAAGCAACTATAACACATCAAGAATTGATAAAGTTTCAGATGATAAAGTAGCAGATGCAAAGATGCCTCTGATGTTACAGATTACTCACTGTGATTACTTTCTACCAGAGCATATGCATCAGATCCCTGTACATTTACAAAATGTATATGTGGCACAAACACTATAGAAAAACTGCTTTAGAGCATCTTGCAGTGGCAAAGAAGCTTTGAACTGCAAAATGTTTGAAAATAGAATATGCCAACAGAAATATATGCTTCAATTCCTCTTACTATGGAAGTAATTTAGCTGGACTTCTCTGTTAGTGTCACTAATGCATGCTCTGAACTATTTTACTGAGCTATTTTTATTAAAACTGTTTCAAGTATTTTGGGTGCCAATAAGGTTCTCTCATTTGGAGGACAGGATGGAGTAAGGAAAACCCTGAACATTGGCCTAAACTTATTTATTTTTCTAGAAGGAACTAAAATAGTGCATCTAGTTAACCACCACTAGTTTAGGCACCTACAGAACAACAGATTAATTACAAAACAAACTGCCTCCCCAAACACTAAAGCTTTCCAAAGATCTGAAATCAGCATCTCTCTATGGTTTGAGGACAACAGCTTAGACCCTCCTTAACCACCGGAATTAAACTTCAGTCAACTCAAGGTACAAGCTAAAATAAGATGCACTTTTATTCAAAGACAAAGAGAATGAGTAATAGTGCCTCTCTAGGTATAGTTTGTAATAATCTCCACAGATTGGGAAGTAGAGGTAGGAATGGCTTCTTGAATGGTAAGTATTGGGCTCTCTGGCTTACACTACCATGCAATGGTAAAGTCCCCAGGAACCACCTCTCTTTGCGGGAGACAGCTACACACTACTTCTAAAACAACAAGTAGGGAAAGACAGACAACCACTAGCAGTTACCTTGTACAGCCTTCCATCTCAAACAACACTCCTCTATGGTTATTTTTTTTCAACATATAGCCCTGACACCTTAGATGTAATTGCTTCACAACAATGCATCAAATAATTCATCAAGTTTTCCTATTTTATTAATTCTTCTAAAGTTGAAATTAAAAAGCCTGGGTTTGGAGTCAGGGGTGTTTTGGCAGGCAAATAAGATGACTTCCACCATAGAGGACATAATGAATTTAAGGACTACTAAAGCACTCCGAGAAGTGCTTAAATCAATGGGGAAAAAAAAAAAATGATACAAACTTAAGGTGACCTGGATCTTTGTTCACAGAACCTATGCCAAACTGTACTTTCTGCTGTAATTCAGATCATTCGGGATTTGATAAAAATTTTTCTCCTCCCACTTACAATGACTTTGATGAGAAATTTAACAGGTAAACTCTGGGGAGCTAATTAACAGTAGACTGTTCTTCCCAACCAGCAGGAAGGTAAGATAATGGAAAACCTCCACCTCCACTTTTTCCCCCAGATTTTGACATTTTATTTTGCTTCCCTTAAGCCCATCTTTATTTACCTTTATTTCTTCTGCCTGAAGTTACAGAATATAGAAGTGTAGCTCATGAAGTTGGGGCACTTCACAACACACGTGCGTTTCCTTTTTCTTTCTCACCTGACCTTTACAACTGCAACAAGGGGAATCTTAATCTATGAGACCCCCTACCTCCAACTCAGTCTTCTCCCAGTCTGCACTTCACACTCCAAGGACAGCCTTTATAGCAGACCCAACCTGAAATCCACAGACAACTGACTGCCTTGAAAAAAATACTTAAGTTTTATCCACTCTTCCCTTCTCTCTCTTCTCTACATTTTCCCATCTTTGGAAAAAAACTGACTAAATAAAATCAAAACCAAACTGGCATGTTATTGTCAGATGAAACCAAGTTCATTTGCATAGAATCATGGAGTAATTCAGTTTGGACAGCATCTTGGGGTGTCCCTCAGAAGAGTCTGACCTTTCTGTTCACTAGTCAACACTGAATTCAAACCAGGTTGGTTAGGCCTTTCTTCAGACTGGTGCTGAAAACCACCAAAGATAGACTTCAAAAACCATTCAAGCAATCTACTCTCATGGTTGACTGACCATCCCTAGGGGAGAAACAATTTTCCTTAAGTCAGTTCTTACTCTTCCTGTCTAAAGTTGTAGAATTTCACATATTTCTACCAAATTCAACAGCAGCATTAATGAAGAACCAATTAACACATCACTAGTCCCATAGAGGTTATTTACAGGCTCTGCTTCCACATTAAGTCAACTGTATGCTCCTGTGCAATTTACAGCTTTTTATATTTATGCAAGTAACAGGTAGAGTGCTTTGGCTAAAGCCAGAAGGCAAAGAAGGCAGGAGATCCCCAGGTTTGAAAGTCTCTCAGTTTGCAGCATACTAATTGTTACTGAAAGGATCGTAATTATTCCAGCCAATAGAAACATCCACAAACATCTTAACTGCAGTCATCTTCAGTAAACAGTTCAATGAGTAAAGGATTTGAGGGACCTTGGGTATTTAGGATACTTTCTTGCACAGATTCTCTGGTACCTGTTAATGTGGTTGAACTCACCCTGCCACATCATGTGGACACTAGCATCTGGGTCTTTTCTCTTCAATAAGAAGCTGATTTTCACAAACATAGGAACCCTACAAATACTAAATTTTTCTCTTCAGTTTGGCTGAAGGTGGCCAACAGGTTCTACTGCTATGGGAAAGGGGGTAGGAGGACAAACAAGAAAATACACAAGTGTCAAATAAACATGCCCTGTCCCTGTAAAAAAGCATGCTAAAAAACCAGCAGTGCATTGACAGCCACTGGGAATAAAAATACAATTTTTCTCACAGCTGAGGTGATAAAAAACACAGATCAAGAGAGGAAGCTATCGCAGATTTCAAAATAGAGAGTCTTGATCATGTGCTGCCTCAATTTGCACATGTTCTACATTTCAATTTAAAAAGAACTCCACAACTACTAACCATTACGCTATGGGCAGTCAACACAGACAGCTGAGCTCCTTAATGGGGGGAACTTATTTCAACTCTTCCACAGGTTCTTCCAGAGGCTCATTAGAAAACTTCTAAATACCTGAATTTGTTGTGCTGTTGTTATCCGGTTTCTGTTCACTGTTGCCCTAACTCGTTCGCTCTGCCGAGTTCTGGCTATAGCTCGGGTTCGGACATGAGGGCGTAGCCTACTGGTGGTAGGAATAACATCAGCCACGAGGGCAGCAACCTCTTCTTCACTGACGTGATCTGTATCTTGAAAGAAAAGATGCCCAGGTCACTTGTCTTTCTGCAGGTGAAAGCACTTCAAGAATTTTGGACAAAAAGAAAATTATCAGTATTCCCTTTCTTAAACCAACCACCTCCAAAGGCATTATCCTCTTAAAAGGAAATGAGCACAGACAACACTGCTTCAGACTGTTACACAGAAAGACAATGTTCTAGGTAACAGAAATTCCTGCTATCTTGGCAATCTGATGTCACGATACTAATAAATTCTTTCTAATGCAATACAATGCAGCTGCACCAAGATGCTGGGCTTGCCTCAGGAAGGTTAAAGAATGCTTATAAGAAGCAGCTCCACATGTTGTAACTGCAGATGAAAATCTTAATAAATAAGATCCTTTTATCAGTCAAGAGTTCAAGTCAACTCTTTTGGTTCAAGAGACAACGCCTATCAAAACAATTATTTAAAACAGTTAAAACTAGGGGTTAAACACCTCTTCAAAACAGCACATGCTTCACATCATCTAAGTCAGGAGTAAAATATTTACTTTGACTGGTTAGCACAAAACACTTACCTGCAGCAGCACTGACACCCATGGGGGCACAGGCTGGACAGAACCATTCATCTACAGGGACTTCACTCAGAGGTGGATTAAGGCATTCCATGTGATACCTTGACAAAAGAAAAGAAAAAAAGTAAAATAAAAATCAATGTGCTCCTTACCAAGGGAAGAGAGCCTTTTACCTCTGTCCACACACTACAGAAGGCAGATGTGTTTTCTTAAGCTTGAAACTATGCTCTACACATCTGCTTCTACCAATCTCCAGAGAAACGATGTTACCTGATAGTTATACATGGGTTTTCAATTCTAGATGGTATTTTGATCACTTTAGGCTCAAAAAAGCTCAGAAAAGTGAGTGGTTTTCCCTTGCTGTGTGGTGTATTGCTTTTCATCTGAACCCAAGCTGCAAGAAGTGTGCAGAGCCGAAACTGATGGAGGCAAAGAGAAAGGAGAGAAGTACTGAAGTGCTTGGGAGACAGGCAATCAGGAAACAACATCGGTTTCCTGCAAACCAACATAGTATTAACATTACTGGTATTCACGAACATTTTATTTTGCATGACTGGACACAGGTCAACTGCAACGCCTTGTTACGTTGAATAAACACACTGCATCCCACATATACCTGGCATGATTAAGATGATTGGCGATAGGGATTTCTGCATAACTGCACAAGCTATGTTGCAGAGCATTGGTCAGTCACTGGTTTCATACAGCTGCTTGCAGGACTGGAAACTAACCACAGTGACTTCCAAACACCATCCAACTAAGAACCGTGCTATTCCTTATCAAATGTCAAAGGGAAAGAAGAAAGCATGATGCTCCCTTAGGTAGGCCTTCTGAAATATTCTCTACCCAAGAGGCTGAGCAACTAGACTGAACAGCCTCACCAACCACTTACAGAGAAGCTACCCAGGGAAGCCTTTCAACATTACCTAACTCGTGTTCTGTAATTTATTCAATTCCATTTCCAGCAATTAAAACCCAGCCAAAGCAACATGTCTTAGTAGCACAGAATTTCTGAAGCAACTCATATTCAAGTTACACTGCTAAAAGGAATGAAACCAGATTTTTCAAATGATGTGCTTCCCATGAAAACCAAGTGCTTAGCCCCAGCTCCCTAGACAAGGAACGCAGGGAGACCACAGCCTTCAAGAGTTTTGTCTTCAAATCAGCAACATTTCTATGGGGAAATACTACTGTTATTTCTGATGTAGTATGGTGTTTAACTCTGAAATAAGTAAAGTCCCATGCCAAAATTCACTCCCTAATAACTGTGGCCAGGTACTGAGATATGTAAGAAGGGAAGGAACATCCACTTGACATTCTAATCCCATTTTATAGCAATACAAAAAAACCCACAGAGACGCTACAGCTGTTAATCTACCTTCCACCCATCACCCCAACTTCAGATTGTGTATTTCAAACCTGTTCCCAACCACGTTGTAATGAACTCAATTTGCAGCTAAACTGTCAAACCCACCAATATTATCTTTATACTAAAATATATTAATTGTCAATACAAAATGCAATATCATGGCCTTCTTGCATCAAAGGGTACACCTTAGCAGAGGAGATTTTACACTCTTTCAGAGACTTAAGAGGATGAAGTTGAAAAATGATATTCGCAGTAAATCATGACTTTAGAGTAGCAAAGTATTTTCCTTCTCTGAGAAAGAAGAGTTTGTTCTCCAACTGCCAACTACTAGGAATGAGATCATCTCCCCAAAGTAGTATTCTGACAAGTAATATTGTTAGTTTCAGGCCAAAGTCATAACAAAAGCACTTGTAGAAAGAACTTCATTACGTTATTTTCAAATTATCTCTGGAAATTCTGAAGTCACATGATGAACCACCTGACAAGCAAAGACTTTCGACCCTAAAACTTTGGACACTGGACCTATTGCAACAGCTATTCAGAGTTCCCTGGATAAGGAAAGAACCTCCTCACACAGAAAATCATCATAACAAAACTCAATGCCAGATCTTACAGAAGGATAAGATCATATTTGTTTTACAAAAAACTTGAAGTAAATTGGTTTTGATCACACTCATTCTCTCAGGTTCATTTACCTGCTGCCCGATGTGGCAGGCACGTCTCCTCTGTGACTACCGCACCTTCCCAGATGCCCTTGCATAATAGGTACAAGGCTCTGCAAGTGGAACTGAACAATGATAGGGACAATGGTTCATCTAGGTTGGAAGAGTCACCAAGGTTAAAGTGGCCCACAGCCTCCATCAAAATGGCTTCCATAAAGAAAAAAAATGTGTCATTGTCATAGGAGACTCTTCTGAGGGGAACAGAAGTCCCAATATGCAGACCAGACCCACTTCTTAGGCAAGTCTGCTGCCTCTCTGGGGGCCAGGTTAAAAATGTAAAGAGAAAGCTTCCTTCCCTGGTACCACCCTCAGACTACTATCCATTATTGATTTTTCAGGTAGGCAGCAATGAAGTTGCAATGAGAAGTCCAAGGGCAATCAAGAGAGACTTCAGTGCCCTGGGACAACTGGTTAAGGGATCAGGAGCACAAGTAGTTGTTCTCCTCTATCATTTCAGTTGCAGGGAATGATGAGGGAAGACACAGGAAGAGCCAGCAGATCAATACCTGGCTCTGAGCCTGGTGTCACCAGCAGGATTTGGTGTTTTTTGATCACGGGTCGGTCTACACAACACCAGGCCTGCTGGAAACAGACAGGGTACACCTGTCTCAAAGGGGGAAAAGGATCTTTGCACAGGAGTTAGCAGTGCTCATTGAAAGAGCTTTACACTAGATTTGAAGAGGGAAAGGGATAAAAACAGGCTTACTAGAGATAAGCGTGGGGGTGGCATGCCAATGCTTGAGGGACAGTGTGCTAGTGAGGTACTTTGGTCTGCCATCTCAGTGGAGGTAGTGGATATAGATCCATGTGGCAGCAAAGGTACAAGGGTTATCAATGTGTTAGAAACCATTGAAAATGCCTGAAAACAATCACATAAGAACCAGTGCTTCTCCCCCAAAAAGGTGGCAGGATCAATAGTCCAACTGAAGTGCATCTACACCAATGCACACAGCATGGGCAACAAATGGGAGGAGCTGGAAGCCA
>BOSO01000130.1:35538-50811 GCA_018403395.1 Gorsachius goisagi
TAAGAATCAGGGGGAAGGCCAACAAGGCAGATATCATGGTGGGAATCTGTTACAGACCACCCAACCAGGATGAAGAAGCAGATGAACAGTTGGACTTGATGATCCTAAAGGTCTTTTCCACCTTAAACAATTCTATGAGTCCACAATTTTATGTAATATTCTATAAGCAGCTGGGAGAAGTCTCACAATCACTAGCTCTTTTTCTTGTGGGGGACTTCAACTTGCCAGATGCCTACTGGAAATCAGCTGAAAAGACAGCAAAGAGGAAACAGTCTAGAAGGTTCCTGGAGTGTGTGGAAGATAACTTCCTGACACAGCTGGTGAGTGAGCCAACTAGGGAAGGCACCCTGCTGTTTGCGAACAGAGAAGGTCTGGTGTGTGATGTGATGGTTGGAGGCCATCTTGGGCACGGTGATCAAAAAATGACAGTTTTCGCTTCTTGGAGAAGTAAGGAGGGGGGTCAGCAGAACTGCCTTGCACTTCCAGAGGGCAGATTTTGGCCTGTTTAGGAGACTGGTTGACAAGTCCTTTAGGAGGCAGTCCTGAAGGGCAAATGAGTCCAGGAAGGCTGGACATTCTTCAGGAAGGAAATCTTAAAGGCACAGAAGCAGGCTGTCCCTATGTGCCAAAAGATAAGCCAGTGGGGAAGAAGACCAGCATAGCTGAACAGAGAGCTTTGGTTGGAACTCAAGGAAAAAAAAAAAAAAAAAAAAAAAGGAGGGTTAATGACCTTTGGAAGAAGGGACCGGCAACTCAGGAAGACTACAAGGCTGTTGTGAGGTTATGCAGGTTGAAAATCAGAAGGGCCAAAGCCCAACTAGAACTTAATCTGGTTACTGCCACTAAAGATGATAAAAAAAAATGTTTCTATAAATACATTGGCAACAAAAGGAGGGCTAAGGAGAATCTCCATCCTTTAGTGGATGTGGGGGGGAAACATAGGAACAAGGATGAGAAAAACCCTGAGGTACTTAATGCCTTCTTTGCCTCAGTCTTTAATAGTAAGACCACTTGTTCTGTGGGTACCCAGCCCCCTGAGCTCGAAGACAGGGAGCAGAAGGAAGCTCCCATAATCCAAGGGGAAATGGTTAGCGACCTGCTACACCACTTAGACACACACAAGTCTACGGAGCTGGATGGGATCCACCCAAGGGTACTGAGGGAGCTGGCAGAAGTGCTTACCAAGCCACTTTCCATTCTTTATCAGCAGTCCTGGCTAACTGGGGAGGTACCAGTTGACTGAGGTTATCCAATGAGACATCTATCTACAAGAAGGGCTGGAAGGAAGATCCAAGGAACTACAGGCCTGTCAGTCTGACCTTGGTGCCAGTGAAGATTATGGAGATCATCTTGAGTGCCATCACGTGGCACATTCAGAACAACTAGGTGATCAGGCCCAGTCAGCATGGGTTTGTGGAAGGCAGGTCTTGCTTGACCAACCTGATCTCCTTCTATGACAAGGTGATCTACTTAGTGAATGAGGGAAAGGCTGTGGATGTTGTCTACCTGGACTTTAGTACAGCCTTCGACACCATTTCCTACAGCATTCTCCTGGAGAAACTGGATGCTGATGGCTTGCATGGGCATACTCTTTGCTGGGTAAAAATCTGGCTGGATGGCCAGGCCCAACGAATGGTGGTGAATGAAGTTAAATCCAGGTGGCAGCTGGTCACAAGTGGTGTTCCCCAGAGCTCAGTGTTAGGGCCAGTTCCATTTAATACCTTTATCAATATTGGCACCCTCAGTAAATTTGCAGATGACATCAAGCTGGGCAGGAGTGTCGATCTGCTGGAGGGTAGGAAGGCTCTGCAGAGGGATCTGGACAGGCTGGATCGATGAGCCAAGGCCAGTTGTATGAACTTCAACAAGGCTCAGTGCTGGGTCCTGCACCTGGGTCACAACAGCCCCACGCAATGCTACAGGCTTGGGGAAGAGCAGCTGGAAAGCTGCCTGGCAGTAAAAGACCTGGGGGTGTCAGCTGAATATGAGCCAGCAGTGTGCCCAGGTGGCCAAAAGGCCAATAGCATCCTGGCTTGTATCAGAAATAGCATGGCCAGCAGGAGTAGGGAAGTAACAGTCCCCTTATACTCACCTTGAATACTGTGTTCAGTTTTGGGCCCCTCACTACAAGACAGACACTGAGAATAAAACCAGGATTTGAAGCAAGCTATTCTACATTTTTCTGGAGTTAATCTCAGCCATGGAGAGCTAGTAAAGACTGCAAGTTCTTTCTTCAGGAAACGTTTCTGGAAGTGTTAACTCCAGAAGTCAAGCATATTTATAAATAACTTATTTTAGGAAAATAAGATAAAAATCAAAAACTGTATCAGACTTGGCAGGGGGAAAAGGAACTATTGAGAGACCACAAAGGAAAATCTGAACACCCTGAGTTCAGAAAAGGCTTACAAAAGTTCAGAAAGAACTGAAAGACATGACTTCAGATAAGACCTGTGAAAAACCGGTTTTGGTTAAATATTTTAAATTCAGTCTTCTGATGACATGCTTAATAATATTTAGTGTTCCCAATTTTGTCTCTTCTCCAGAAGATGAATCAGTGTATATGGACACTACAGAACACAAAGACAAAACTAAAATTAGCAGATGTCTAGTTAGCTTGCTAGAAGTAATTTTTGAAAGATTATTTTATATCTTCATTGCAAACAAATATCTCTTTGTTCAATGGGTTGACATCAAACTGACAATGCTGCAAGATTGATTAAACAGTGTAAGAGATTTAAATCCCAGCAGAAGATTGTAGGCCCAAAGTTGTGTTCAGGTATCTTGAGGCCTCTACTTAAAAGTGTATTTTATTAATCAGAAAGGGGGAAAAAAATGTTAGGCTACCTTCATTTCAATCTTTCTTACCCTGCATCACAGCCATCACACAGCAGCAGGCGATCCTCGCGGTCACTTCTGCCACACACCTCACAGAAGGTTGGATCATCCTCTCCATCATTACCCTGAGTTTTCGTGTTCTCAACAGGAATCTAAATAAAAGGAGTAGTCACATTTTATGCAGAATGTGGCACTTTTTAAAATCCATTGTCACATTAACAGTACCTGCAGCAAAATCTAAAAGTGAACGAACCAAAAATCGCTGTTACGTACCAGAACCATCATTTAGTTCATTCAACACATCTAGGACATGATCAAATGCTTGAAAACATCTACTGAACTTGTCTGTCAGACACCAACAACTATAGAAAACTGCATTTTAAGAACAGGAGAAAACAAAATTCCCAAGTAACATCACAAGTAGTCAAATAAACAAAAAAGAAAAAGAAACCCCAACACAAGACAAAAGAGCAAGCTTAGCTTCTCCCCCCAAACACATATGATTTAAACGTTAATTTGCACTTCTGTTAAATTGCAAACACTTAATAAACCATCAGTTTATGAAAACAGAGCATCAAACTCCTAAATGTCCCCTGAAAATGAACATGTTTCTGATATTAATAAAGAGCAATGATGGCTCTTCAATATTCTTTTGTGAGAGGCTACTAGTACACTCAACCTGTGCCTTTAAGGGCTCTATTATTGCCTGGTGTCTCTGTTCCTTTACAAGCCCAACTGCTACACAGTATAGGTGGTAGCAAGATGTAAGGAAGAGATCACATATAACCCAGATTATTCCTATTCATATTGTAACAGTGCTTGCAGTATGCGGGCCGTTTTCCCCATGTGGACAGGCTTATCAATGCAGAACAGCTTAGAGTCAAATGTCCATAATGCAAAAGAGGCAGTTATGAAAACCACCCTTTTAGCCATCAGAAACACTACATTTCAATCCACACACAACACTGCAGGAAGCGTGGTTGAGGAGGAAGAAAAATTGAAACCGTATCTTAAAAGGCAATCCCAAAATAGGAAAGAAATAATTCCTCCAGATATCAAATAGCAGCTAAACATGCTAGAAGCATAAACCTTGGGATAGCTATTTTGTGGCAACTGGCCTTGTTATTTGCTACAGTAGAAAGCTTACCTTTTCTAAGATTTTACCACCAAAATGTGCCCGAATGCTAATGTACTTAAAGAGGATTCGATCCACTGGACAGGAGTTTGCATTCTAGAAAGAAAAAAAAAAATAATTCCCCACACAGTTCATAAGCACATCTCTTGATTCAATTTTTCAAAAGGGAAATCTTCAATTATTAATGTAATAAGCATTAAATTAATGTAGTAATCATTTTAACAGCTACTGGTCTTGACATTTTAAGTACTTAAATCTGACTTATCTGGTTTACAACCCACCTATTGTATCAGAGAAAGCATGCATTTTTAGAAAAGCATTTATTATACTAAAATCATTTAATTATTATTCAATTGCCAAGCAACATCAAAGTTCTTCCAAACATTGCCTTGAAATAGTGCTCATGTTTTAGGGCATTTTCTTTCTTTTGGACAAACGAGCAACTGAAATGGCTTACAAATATATTCAGTAAGAGTGAATGATTTATTTATTTTAAATTTAATTACCACTGGTACTGCTGCATGCACAGTAAGTTTTGTTGTAATTCTCACCCTGGAATATAATTATGGGAACTACATGGTTAGGTAGCAAGGAACTCGGACTGAAAACTGGATTCAGAGTAAATTGCTGATTTAGCCAGTATTCTTTTACATCTTTTCTGTGTTTAAGTGTTTGCTGTCGCAACAGATGTTCATCCAATAGCCACAACACATAATTCAACAAGAGATAAAAGATAGATATACAGAGAAATATACACACCCATGCATGCGCAAAAAACCCCCAGTATTACTGGTGTCTTGACTTGGAAAAAAAAGAATTTTAGATGCCTAGAAACACACTTGCTTATGATATTACAGCTTTCAGAGAACAGAATAGATCAGGATGGGTACAAGTAAAACAGATCCACACTTCACAAACATGAATCCTGCCAAACAGAGCAGTAACCTAAGTCTGTGTAAAAAAGCTTCAGAAAGAAAATATAGATATCACAGTGTTTTGTTCTCATTACAGCAGAACAGCATGATGAGAGGGGAGAGAGCGGAGCAAACCAGAAGGCCACAGGACATCAGGGACAGAACAGCTCACCTTAGACCACTCCATGATGCAGTCCAAGCAGAAGTAATGGGAACAGTTCTCAGGAGTCCCAACAGCCTGATCCCTAAATGTGTTGAGGCAAATGGGGCAGTTTTCACCATCCTCATCAGAGGAAATGCTTGCTCCGGTTACATGCGTCTCTAATTTCAGAGAATCAGTCATTCCTCCCCCAGCGGCCTCAGTTTCTTCCTCCTCTTGCTCCTCTTCATCATCATCTTCACAATCTTAAAAAAAAAAAAAAAAAAAAAGAGAGATGAAAAACAACTCTCGTGTGCTGCAGGGCTTCAGCAGTGAGGGCAGAGGGGGTGGGCAAGATGGGGCACAGAAAATTCCAAGTAAGCTTATTTCATGGGGCTGCAAGAGCAAACCACAGCCTCCCCAGATTGAGGCAATAATTTTTGCTGTTTTCTTTTTTTCCTAAATCCCTTCACTAAAAAGCAATGGATTACTCTAGTGAAACATAAAGCCTGATAACCTGACTAGTCTTGCAAGAGATTAAAAGGACAGACAGCAGAAAAACAACAGATTATCAAAACAAGAGAGTAGGATACGTCAGGCTACCACTGAACACTGAAGTTGGAAAATAAAGTTATAATAAAGTTATGTATCATCCTTTTTTTTTTTTTTTTTAAAATAGACATTCCAGACGACAAGAAGCAGCAATACGCTCACTTGCAGAAGAGCAGATTAAAGATTTCACCAGTAAACCATGATTTTGAGATTCAAGGAATTTGGGTACCTAGCTGGAGACTGCTTAGAAAAGCTTGGGTTTGAGTAAAATCAATTTTAAACACTCAGCGCATATTGTTGAAAGGTGGTTTTATTTCTAGTACAAAATACAGGGATGTGTGTTAGTCTTTCCCTAAAACCTGTGAACTAAGTCGACATTTTCAAGAAGCAGTGAAAAGTTACCTAAAACCCACTCTCACTTATTTGGGGGAAGGGGAAGAGGGGCAGCTTTTGTTGTTTTGTTGATTTTTTTTTTTAATAATGAAAATCAGGCCCTTGTCTTTTATCTTTTCTATTGAATTCTGTCTAGACATAGCAGAGAATCCTCTAAATGCCCAATTAATAGTTTTTTGGCACCTGGCATCAACTTTTTAGTCTGTGCTCAAATCAGTCTAACTAGTAACTTGGAAAACTGTGCTCTTGCCCTCCCAACAAGCTTTAAGGTGTGATAAAGAGCTCTGTTTTTGTCTATCCAAATAATAATTTGAGTGCAGCAGTTTCAGAAGTACATGCATCTACAGTAAAATTAACAAAACCAAGTAACATCCACACTCCTTTTTCAAAGAAAAATTAGTCAAGACATCTTCCCTCCTCCCTCAGCTTAACAGTAATTTATTTCCAAGACTCCCCATCACAACATTCACTTTAAAGCCTCATGCCAAAGCAAACAAACATGCTTTCTGTAAGTGAAAAAAGCAGCATGAGCCATTGCTGCAATTTTGACTTTTTTTTCCTACTCATGCTGGGGCAGAGTTCACTTCCACTGACTATAACTATGACGCTTTGGCTAGTGGATACTCTTCAAGCATACAAACTTTTTAAAAGTTTACAAATTGGGGAGTATTACTTGTTTGTTTATTACTGTAGGATTTGAGCATTGGCCTGACACAGCAGCATCTGTGAATTTACATTTCATGGTCAATTTCTGGAGGAAAAGCTTTCATCCCCCTCTTCCACCAATTATTAAAAAAAAATGCCCGTTAACGCACTTTAACAGACCTACCTTCTAATTCTTCATCTTCACTTTCTTCCTTGTCCTCCTCACCTCCCTCTTCCTCAGTGTCATCTTCCTCCTCCTCACTTCCGGTATCATCTTCTGAATCACAGCTATTTCCACCATTGCTTTCTTAAAAAGAAAGGAGGAGAAGAGAGGAAATACCTATTTGATGCAGATAGACAGGCAGAACAGTGAAGGACACACCAGAACTCCTGCTCAGGATGTTATATATGAAGTGAAAACCCAGCTTTCCTCAGTGGTATCAAAGCTGCCTGTTTTGAGAAACTAAAGGGAGGCATGCCAGCAGTCTGAGATAGATACAGAATTTAGGACACAAACAAAAGAAATTCTCATGGAAAAAGAAATAAATGGTCATAAATATATCTTTACATCTCTTTGGAGCTTAAACCAATAGGTTCTTCACCCTAGAACTATAAATGTGTACATGCAGAGAGGCTGTAATTACCTGTTTCACTGAGGAGCGCGAGACTCTGTCTTTTGCCCTTGCCTAGCGCAGCATTCTTGTTTATCAGTTCATCCTGGCTGTCATCATCCATGGCAGGACATTGGGAATGTGCTCCCTGCAAGAAAGCAAACTCCAGTCAGGCAGTGCACCGCCCTACGCAAGCAGAGCAGACATCACCCCAGCAAAGAGCATCCAGCGCATCTGCGGAGAGGTGAGCGGTAGAAAGGACATTGCTCTATAGCAAAGGCTCCTCACACCATTGATTGGTTCTCCCAATTTCAAGTCAGAGGTGGCTACAGATAAGCAGTTACCATTACGTGAAGTTTCACATCCCTACGGAGCTAGGTGAAGCCAGCTGCTTGTGAAACTCAGTTTAGTGAAAAATTCAGCTTTGTCTTGGATGACAGAAAAAGATATAACCAGAACTCCCCACTGAAAATAGGAATAGAAAACCTGCAAACACCAAAACCATCCTGTGGATTAGCAATAAAATGCAAAACTGAAAGGGACCAGAGGCCCTTTGAACAAGGCCTAACTGGATGACAACACGTGTTTTAAATGAAAATACTCTATCTTGCTCAACTGAAAAGAAACAAGAAGAAAGACTACATATCTTAGGTCTTCTTGAAAAAAGGCCTTTTCACAGCTCTGTCACAAAATAGAGAAGTCTCAGACCGAACAACTATTATTCCATAGAAAGGAGGAGACTTGATTTGGTGCATATTAATGCAATCACATTAATTGCTGTGCATTAGCGCAGACTGGCAATAAAACTGACAGCTAGAGAGAGATGGCTCATGATCCAAATTCATAATGGCAATCAAATCAGAGCTTTTAATATATAACGCTACAAAGCATTAAGAAAGACAGATCCCCACAAGCTTCTATAAGCAAGTCATGGAAAAATATAATTAACTGACATTTATAAAGCTGGATGTCATATCTCAATATGAAAAAAAAAAAGGGATTCTTCTACAAGTGTGGCAAAGAAGTTTCAATTGGGTGCTCTTCTCCCACTCTCCCTGCTCTGCATTACGTATCTTACATACCAAGAGAATTTTTGGAACAAAACATTATGTTTTATTCAAGTACTCTTGATGCACATCTTTACTTGCACACTCCCTTTTTTGAGCCACGTAGCACAGCTCTGCACTTAAGAGCCTTAAAAATGTAGGCTTCGCTAAACCAGACTAAACTGCAAATGGAATCTTGAATGCTCAAGAGGGGGGGGGGAAAAAAAAAAAAAAAATTAAAAAAAAAAAAGATTGAGCTTCAACACAATCAAATTCTTGGTAAAGATTTCTCCTAACTTCAGTAAGAATCTTGCCTAAAGAGTGGTTTAAACTTTTCGCTAAATTCATGGCTGTTAACAGGAGTGTGTTTAAAAACAATTTATGTTGGCTGAAAACATGCAGACTCATCAAAAGCCAGTCACTCCATGATGTAACTGAAAAAAAAGTAGGAAAAAACACTAGGAATTTTTCAAGTTTCAGCAGTGCATATGTATGAATTATTCAAACTGAAACTCAATTACATAATGTCCTCCCAAAAGCTAAGTTTGCTATAGCAATGCAAAATTTGTGGTGACGTTACAGCCGGAATACGCAAGGGCAGAGACCGGCAGCACCAGTCCCACAGCAGGGCAGCAGCAGGCATATTTCTTATGTACGTAGCAGGAATTTACTCAGCGTATTTCGATTTTATGCAGAACCTCTGCCTCTATCACCCCTCCATTGGCAGGGTGTGGGAACAGAGTGTGTTCCTGCTGACCCATCACTGCCACGTCCAGCCAGCTACGGCACTCCCGAGCCACTGAGGACGACGGAGGCCAACCAAAGCCACCGCGGGGGTGAAACCATGGAAAAGCCTCCACTTCGCTACCACAACGCCCTTCATTCCCCTGCTCCCTAGTTCTCCTTAAAGCAAAGCAATAAGCACAGTGAGGAAAGGATTTTCTTATTTCTAAAAGTGATTCCTGCAAACCACAGTTCTGACCAACATACACTTAACTACATTTCCAAACAGCATATATTTTTTCACTGCTGTGGAATAAAACAGCTACCCATGTTATTTTCGCCCTGTTACCCCATGGAAAGATATCCTTTAAGCACAGAGGCAAACAAATCAGCACTTGTGAGTTGACAATCTAAACTGACATATTTATGCTGCAAATGCAAGCTTGTACTTTGCTCGGAGCAAAACTCAGAGTTAAGGAAAATCTGGTATCGCAGCAAACAATCAAGTCTTCAAATCTTGCCAGTAAAAAAAAGTCTGCTTTTGTGGACAGTCAGGAATAGACAAGGAGAAACCAAGTGTAGATTAAGTGACTTTGAGATTTTAAGCACATCACAAATCTTACTTTACAAACAACCTTTTCCAAACTGGGCAGCTGCTCTGAAGGAAAAAAGAAGGAAACCAAAGTTGACTATACACCTAATATGTTCTCCTATTTTTAAAGAATAATAAGCAGCATTTCCAAGTTTTTTTTGTATGGGAGACATTTCAAACACATTACCACTGTGAAACACAAAACACGTTTGTGATACACTTCAGAGAGCTCACCCACCTGTACAAGAGCCCAGCTTCAGTTCCAGCACTTAGCAGAGCAGAATTTTTCTAACCCCCCTCCCCTACCCCAACCTGAAACAGACAGATACAAAATAGACAGGAATCATTTTAATTATTATTATGTAAACCAATAAGTTTGGTTAAGAAGGAGACTGTAGTCATTCCTCTGAGGCAAACCTTAACTACACGCTTCTGTAACATAAGAGCCCAGTCTGCTGAAAAGCAGCCGGTTATCCCTGAGGCCATTCGACTGAGGCAACTACAGCTGCTTTCAGTTTTGGGGGTGCCAAGAACGTGCCCTCACCAGTGTACCCGACCCCATGCTGCTTGCTGCCTTGGACGACCCCATGGTGTGTAGTACTCTGCACACAGCCCTTCAGCAGCGGAGGCTCCTCACATCCACCGGTCCTCTCTTCTGCATCCCGCTCTGAAGACACAATTCAGAGCAATTTAGGATGTGTCCCCAGCAGGCAGCTCACGAATGCAGATGCAGGGTACCCTGGCCAGAGATCCCTTGCCTTTGGACTCAATACCACTAACACAAGGTGTCATCACTTACAGCGAAACCCATTTTGGCTCCCTGGGCAGGTGCATCATTCACACATTTGCAGTCTGCGCACACCACATCCAGTATTTGAGCTACAGGTTGCACGCTAGGTCTGCCAAATGCAGACACCATACTCCTCCTTAACATCCCCTGCTTTCAAATTCTCATTTAGAAGAACCTTTATTTTAATAAAACATTAAACCGCAAAAATGACGAGCGCATGGCAGGTGTTGGATCACTTTATGTGCACCGGCGCCTTCCCCCAGCCCTGCGTAAAGGCACAACCTCACGTTGGGTTTGCACCGAGCGCCGTGTGCCTACTGCAGCATGGGCTCTGCTGCAGCATAAATCATAAGCCTGGGCTTTGCTATTAAGACAGATTACATTTTTACATCGAGCTGCCTTAAGTCATTTTAATTGTACAATCAAATGGCAATTACAAATACTTTCTTCAAGCTGTATTAGCAACAGGGTTTTCTGGTGGCTTTAAGAACAGAGAAGATTAAGTGTTTCCTCCTGAGCAAGTGTTTATCAGACAAACACTTCAGTAAACATTTAGTTTTTTGAACTAAGATCCCTATGCATTACCACAAATCAGTACTTTAATGTACTTTGAGAATGTTCCAGCTAGAAGGCAAGTGCGGGTTTCTAAGCGTCAGAGGAGCCACAGTCTGCAAAACATACTCAAGCTCCATCTCATTCTGACACGAAGCCGACAGAGGCGCCTACGGAGCGAGAGACTCTTCCAGTCATCCGTACCTTCCTTTCTAACACCAACCGATTTCCTCCATCACCAACTTCTTCCAATAGTTTCTAGTTTTTAGAAACAGAAGAGCTACTAGGCAAGGCATTTATTTTAATCTGCTTGGGATTATTTGGGATTATACACAGGCAAAGAAAACAAGTCAGCTGGATTTTCTCACAGGGTGGTTTTGAATGCTGATCTAATTTCATGGGCAATTATTGAGCAGTCATGTTCCAAAGAGCACTCATAACTAAATTTAAGTCTACTAAATATTCAAACACATGAGCTTTCAGTTCTCATTGGCACATCTGCTTTATTTGTTGGGGTGCTTTGTTTTGGGTTTTTTTTTCCAAATCGACCAAACAATTCAGTTCCCTCTGGAAAGCCAACATCACACATCAGAAAGCATCTGGCTTTGTTTCCAAACACTGAAAGAAAAGAAGAGTTGTAAAAATCATGGTTATACCCAGTTGGAAAACATCTGGATATGGTGTAGCAGATTCTGATCTGCCACCACCACATTCCAAAGGCAAAAGTAAAGAGAACTAGGTGGGGAAAGTATTCAGATTAACAACAGACTCCTACAGCCTAGAGCCACGCAGTACCAATCTAGCATGCACAGGGAGATTTTAAAAATACCTCTAAATTTAGATCCAACTTTCCCCTGTTTAAGTGACAAAAAGATTAATTTTTAAATACCACTATCAGAACTGCCCATGCAACAACTTAAATAACAGAAGCACCTCAGAACCTAAAAGATAAGGCACAGAAAAGTAATCCCGGGGTAGGTAAGGAAGCGCTTATCTCTCCCCCATCCCGGCCCTGCTCTAAATTTAGCCACCCTAAATTCCAGGACCAAAACTGTCCAGAAAAGCTTCCCCAGGAGCTGACACTACACTCTTCAGGGAGTTTGTAATGCAAACAAAGCAACAGCACAGACTTTGCAAAAGCGCTTTTGAAGTGCAGCAGCTTACCCAGAGGAGCAGCTGGGCAGGCGTTTTGTGCCTCTATTCAAAGCACCAGCCAAGCTCTGTGCAATTCCCAGCCCGCAATTCCCTGAAGCCACTGGCTCCGTTTCCAGCTGTGAATCAAACACTCTCCAATGCTGCACACCCTCCTCTTTCTTAACAGGCTTCTTTTCTTAGAAAGAGTTGCCCTTACTGGTGAGTTCCCTTTGAGCATCAGTCTTCTACAGCCATTCCCATCTTTAACTACAGATTTCCCTGTCGTTTATGGGCATGACTGGAAAAAAAACAAAACAAAAAACTCCACAAACACACCGCCCCCCAAACCAAACAAAAACCTCCTGTACTTTTATGAAATTTTTTGGAGTATAGCAATAACACAAGGTACCAAGACCTACTGACCTTCAAGGAGTGAACACCTCTGCTACGCATCCGCAATGCATCCATGCAACAGCCAGCAGGAAAAGCAGCTACTATAACTACAAAAAGCACACTTGCCCCACTGTTATTGAACATGGGGTGCCTAACAATAAGGCGCCAGTTAGGCAGCTTAAAAACCTGTTGGTAAGCACATGTCCCTCAAGGCAAAGTTTTTAAGCCTGAACAGGCTTTTGCAATAAGCTAACGTGCATTAAAAAAACGTTTGCTGGAAAACCTCATTCCTACTCCTTAGCCAAGAGGCCCACCGACTTCATTGTAGAAGGCTGAAATAGCTTACAACTTCTTCAAACGCACTCACGCGTGCACCACAAGCAACGGGAAGGGGCGGGGGGCAATGGGGGGACGCCAGGAACATTTAGTTTTATTTATTAAATCTGTGCAAGCAGCAGCGGGAACTGCCTGCTCCACCGCTCCGGATGGCTCCCCAGCACGGGGCCGCCGCCGCGCAGGTCCTCCCCACCCAGAGAGGCGCCGTCGCCGCCTGCTCGGCCGCTTGATACCCCACGGGACGGCTCCCACGAGCAACCCAGCTCCGGACAGCCCGGAAAGCAGCCCCGGAGGAGGCCAGGCCGGGCCGGGGGCAGCCCCCTGCCCCCGCAGCGGCGACGCTCAGCCGCATCTTCCGACAGCCGCCGGCAGCTGCCGCCAGCGATTACTCACCGTATAAATCAATAAATAAGTACGTTTCTAGGAACACAATTAAATAAACATGAGCCATCCCCAGCGCGGCGGGGGCAGTTGCCCTCCGGAGCCGGCAGCCCGCCGCGACGGGCGACAGCCGCTCCGCGCAACTCCGGCCCACGGGCCCAGCGCCCCCGTCGGCCGAGCGTCCCCCTCGGCCCGGTCCCCGCAGCCCCCCCCCCCCCCCCCCCCCCCCCCCCCCCGTGCCCAAGCATGCCCCCACAGCTTCCCCCCGTCCCCGAGCACTCACGCGAGAAGGCGGCCCCGGTGCTCACATAACCAGGCCGGGCCGGCGTAACGGGTTACAACGGCCGGAAGCCCCCTCGCCCCGGAAGTGCTGCGGGAACACTTCCGGGTCACGGCCGTGCCAGCGGCAACGGCCGCAGGACTGAACCACTGCGGCGTGGGGGGGGGGGCACGGAGTGAGGGACGGGATGAACCATTCGGGGGATGGGGGGGAAAACGGCCGCGGGACTGCGCCATTGGAAGAGGGGTGCGCAGGCCTGTACCACTGCGGAGCCGCGGGAGGGCGGGGCCGCCCCGCCCCGAGGGGAGGGAGATCGGGCCCCGCGGGCAGCGCCGGGCCGGGGCGCTGCGGGCAGGGGGGCGCCGACCCCGCCCCGGCGGCTCCCGGCCGCCCCACAGAAGCAGAAGCTGATAGGGGCGTCCCGCCCACTCGTGCCCCCAAGCAAAGGCCACCGCGCCCTGCGGGTGTCGAGGCTGCGGGGGGCTGAGCCCGCGTGGCCCGGGCGCGGTGTCTCCGGAGGGTGCCCACCCGCAACGGGGCCCCGGCGGGGGGGGGGGGCGGGCTGCCGGCCGGGGCTGCCGATGTCCCCGCAGAAGCCGCGGGGAAGGTCGGCGGTCGGGGCCTCCCGGGCGGGCGGGTCCCGGCGGAGGGGAGCGTGGCGCCTGCGGGCGCGGAGCCGTTCAAACCGCTCTTCGGCGCGGCGCAGGTGGCGGCCAATTTTTTTTTATTTTTTTTTTTCTCCTCTTGAGTACGCGTGGCTGATCCCAGCCCGAATGTTCCCGTTCCCCCGGGTGGCCGCAGGCACGTAGCGGGGGCAGGGTCGCTTCCCCCGCCCGCAGTCCCGCCAGCTGGGGTTGCCTGCCCCAGCCCCGGCAGTCCCGGGCGGGGAGCGCAGCCCTGTCCCGCCTCGCCGGCGGACGTGACCGGGCGTTAACGCGCGCGTCCTCGCAGACACTCGGGTCGCTGTCAGGCTCCCGAGGGGGGCCGGGGGCAGAAGGACGAGGCCCCTTCCCTGGAAACACAGAGCGGAGCAAAACCTGCGCCGGCCTGGCTGCTGCTCGGGGCTTCGGGAGAGCGGCAAGCGGGAGGGGTGAAAACCCCCGGTGGAACCGCAGCCGGTGCGCACAAAGCGCCTCGTGTCCGGGCAGACAAGGTCTGCGCTGTTAAGGGGCGGCTTTTAACTGGCACGGCCTTGGTGGCCCCCGGGGCGGGATGGGGGCGCGTACCCCCCCGCTGGCTTTCTCCCGCGACGGCACCAGGCGGGCGGGAAGGGCCGGCGGCCGCCGGGCAGCCCCGCGGGGGCTCCCCCGCCATCAGCGGGCGCTCCGCGTCCCGGTGGCCGCGCGCCTCGTGGCTCCGGCAGCGCCGCCCCGCCGCGGGGGACCGAGCGCCGGCTGGGAACAAAGGGACGAGCGGCGGGGCGGGGGGGGGAGCGGGGCCCTCCGCGGGGCAGCGCCGGCCGCGTCAGCAGGAAATGTCATCCCGGAGATTAAGGGCTGAGCCGCGGGCTCGGTGGGAGCAGGCGCCGGGGCCGGGGGCGGGCAGCACCCGCCGGCCGCGCTGCACAGCCCCGCCTCGGAGCCAGGCCAGGGCGGCGGCGGGACGGCCCCTCAGCCCGGCGGCCTCGCCGCTCCTTCAGCCTGGAGAAGGCTGCGGGCGGAGCTGATTGCGGCTGTTCAGTACCTAAAGGGGGCCCATAGGAAAGATGGGGAAAATCTTTTTAGTAGGGCCAGCTGTGACAGGACAAGGGGTGATGGCTTTAAACTGAAGCAGGGTAGGTTTAGACTGGATCTAAGGAAGAAATTCTTTACAATGAGGGTGG
>BOSO01000131.1:309-19835 GCA_018403395.1 Gorsachius goisagi
CCTTCCAACCCAAAACATTCTATGATTCTATGATTACCCAAGTGCTTGAGCATCTGCTGGGAACCTTTGCCAAGAGAATCAGTGCCCGTGGTCCAGGTATCACTTCCATTATTAAACATTGATTTATTTAATGTCAGTATTAAATAGTCAAAATTTGCTCAGTCATATTTAGCACATTTGACTGAGGTAGGGCTTCCCTATTGTTATCCTCCATAAATCCAAAGTAAATTTAAAAGCTTCTTGGAAAAAGCTGCTTTCATACCAAGGGATTCAAATGCAGGGCAGACTTGACACGTTTTCTCTCTCTCTCTTCTTGTTCAATCTATATTCCTTGTAGAAAATAGACTAAGGAAAGGAGCGTCCACATACCCTAACATAAATAATACACAAAGCTAAATCAAAGACCATGGGAAAATCTCTGTACTAGTAATGTACAAAACAAAGTCCAGTACTATTCATATGAAATAGAGACATATGAATTTATTATATTAAATCCAAAATCTAATCTATATAATAATACAGATTATTATGTACTTTATTTCACTTATACAGGAAACATAAGGACTAAATCAACCATGTTAATATTTAAATATGCAATTTTACAAGCCTTGATATTCAAACTCCTTTTTTTTATAACCAGTGATTCCTACCTAAAAATCAGAATAATAGCCTGTATAACATTTAGGAGTCTGCAATTGTAATAACTTAAAAAAATAAAAAATAAAAAATGTACCTATTTCAAGATATATTAAAGGCAATGTAACAAAATGAAGCAACTTCTTGCTTACATCACAAAATCAAGAACTATAACTTCAGTGTACTTTGCCGACAAGTTCACAAATACTTGGAAATCTAAATCCTTATTAGATTTGTCCTGAATTTTAAGTGAATCTCAGTCAACTTTAGTGTTAACTAGCTTAAAGATAGCTTTGTAAAACTTTTTAGATTTGTCTTTTCCTCAGTATTGATAATTGTATTTATTTCATTGACCATAATGTCCTCTGATGTCCAAATCCATAGTTACATAAACTGCAACTAGTTGGCTGTGATTTGAGTTTCAGGGTTCCAGTTAGTATCAATTCAAACTAAAAAATGTTTTTACAAAGCCTGTCTGTAGAAACTGGACGATCCTATGCAGCCGTACTGTTAACGCATTTGTAACTTCTTTCAAAGGGCAATCTTACCTTTACTACAATAATGAAATTATACCAATGAAAGTATACTCATCCAGTGAAACAGTACTTAATAATATTCCTCGAAGAAAACGAACAAAACATTAATACCTTTTGTAATGCCTTAATTTCAATGATAATTTTATCTTGGATAAATGACATTTTGCATTCTTGACTACTTTTAGCTTCTGAAAAAAATAATTGGAATTTCCTATTACAAACTGGTCTTTTTTTTTTTATCTCAGCTGAAACAGAGCTTCCAAGTTAGAGCAGATCTTGGTTGCAATTTGCACCAATGTAACCAAGTTTTGAGAAAATGTCTTACAGAATAAACAAAGAAATAAAGAATCAAGTGTTCTCTATATAACAGTGGTTTAACAATAGTTTCACTTTATGTGTAGAGCTTTTGTTTCTCGATCTGGGAACAGCATTTGGGCAATTCCTCTTACCCTCAAAGGTCAGATTCCATTATATCTGACCTCCACATTACAAATTAGCAAACAAAGCCATTTGTGAGCCTACACTGCTTGTCATTGTTATTCATGCAAATCTGCTGCCATGTGCCATTTAGAACAGTCATTGTTGTAACCCAACTACATGACAATGTATGTAAATAACCAATAGACTGAGATACAAAGAAAGAAACAAGACGTTAGCATCGATTTTCCCCAGTTGTCCACATCTGTTGACATTAATAGCAGGAATATCTAAAAATAAATGAGCCAGTCCTCAGTGGAGGAATGAAGGTCCTGCACCCAGGAAGCCTGCAGAGAAAAAGGAAGAAAAGGTGTGAGTTCAGTTTATCAGAGGGGTCAGAGCTGTTAAAACCCCAGGGAAAAAAAAAAAACCAAAAAAAAAAGAAGAAAAGAAAGTTTACATGGAGAAGCAGGTTTATTTCAATCTGTAACTGTTATTAGATGTTTATTTATTTTCTCACAAGGCATATTTAAAGTTCATTAAATATGACTAAATTAACAGCATTGATTGATTTCAGTGTAGCATATCCTGCAGAGTATTTTTGGTGTAGACAGTTGCTGTCAAATGTCAGGATCCTCAGAAAGGTTAAGTGTCATCCCCTGAAGATGCCCCTTTAAGCTATATTAAACTGGGGGAAGCAGGGAGGAGGACACTAGTCACTTTGGAGTTGACCTAAGATAGCAAAATATTTAGGCATGACAGTTTGATCCACCTAAATGCAAAATCTGTAGTAGAGGGAATTCAGACTACATTAACTGCCCTTTTTGATGGTAATGAAGTGGACTGTATTGGAGAATGTAAAGAACAATCCTGTAACACCCAAGAGATGGGCTGTTTGATCTTATATATTTGTTCTGTATATAATTTACATACATTTGTGACTCAGAAGTTGTTTATAAAATAGGTTTGCATTATATAAAACTTAATGATCTCTGAGCCAAACGTCTTTGTAGCATTTGTCCCCTGGAGTTTGACTTTCAATTATGGACATTTCCAGGTAAAAGAAAAATTAATCTATTTTATGTTGTAAATCATAAAGGAAAAAATTCCTAAGTTTTATGGTACATTGATGTATGTATGTGGGATGTACAGTACTTTGACATAACAAATGAGTTACATAATCTGTAAGGTAAAGAGTGAAGATAACTTTCTCTGTATTCCTGGCTCTTCCTGTTTCCATGTTTTATTGTCTTTTCACTACATAGGTATGGGAGTGATTACGTGTAATACATAATTGAGGACAGGTAATAAGTCTCCACTGAATCGCATATAACCAGTTTCCTTAATACCACTGTTTCTATGTCCCCTTTTCTTTGGCTTGAAAAGTTTAATTTGAAAATCACTGGGAACATTTTCCTGTGTCTGTTATATAAATGTAGTTAAATATAGTCATTAGGATTTTCTATTTGGGACTTTCACATATGTTTAGGATTTCCAACAGAGATTTTACAAGCCATGAAATCACATGGAATGCCAGAGAGTATTAATTTCTACTAAAAACACAGAAAAAGGAAACACAAATACTGTGTTGTTAGACTTTTTTTTTTTTTTTAAATAATATACAACCAATAATATAAGGAAGTGTGTAATTCTGAGTATGGTTGGCCATATATTATCTCATTTTCCTGTTTCTCAGGTTTAAGGGCCAGACCAAGCTAGCCCTTCCAGTGTTTCAACTCGTAGTCCCATTGATTTCAGTGATGCATGGGGATAAACCCGTCCACACAATTATAATCTTACCTCAGTGATTTGGTAAAATACAAATCTATAAAAGTGCTGTATTTTTTGCCTTCATTGAAGGTCTGTACCCCAGCCAAAAGTCAGAACTTCTTTAAAGATTTAACCTGCTCCTCTGTATGCAAATAAAGTAGCAATTTAAGCATAGACATTTTCTGTTTTCATTATTATTATATAGTTTATCATCCCTTAAGAGGGCATTTCATTTTTGCTTTCATTGTCATAATGTTCTAGCCAAACTAAAAGTTATAGTCCATAAAGATCGTATATCTGGCAATCCTGAGTACCTTATTGTATCTTTCCACATTTTGCAAGAATTGTTTCCATGCCATTTGCCAGGAATAAGCACTGAAGTGCACTTCAGCATTCTGAAATGCTGCACTGGTCATTGCAGCTGTTCTGATACACTGCTGAGCTGAACTATCTCTAATATCAGTACCTTTTCTTTCCAAAACTAGTCATATCCGGGCACTTAAGAGTGTTTACTTCAGCTGGGCCAGTATCTCTTTTTGAAGTTATGAACAATTTTCTCAAACAAGGAAGTTCTATTAATATACGTTTACAGGGAAGAAGCCCATGTCTACATTCTTCTCTGACTCATCTGTTATCAAAAGAACAAGTGCCGTCTTTAGAAAACTCTATTTTACAACTGCAGCCTGAAACTTCAAAACTGTTTAGAATCTTTCAAAGTAAAAAATTTGCAATGTTAACATCTCAGATTAAACAAAGAGTAAGAGGGAGAGAAAAACACTAGCGTTACTTGTGTCATGGAAAAACACAAAGACAGGATTTATCATAACCTGATCAACATCTGAGTTAACATCCTATCTAAACCTGGTAAACTATTTAAAGCTTTGCCCAGTGTGGGATGCTTCATCTAAAGAGGAAGTCTCTCTACTCCCTCAAATACCAAGGTAATTGTGTAATGCTGTTGAGACAGCTTAGGAGATTCAACTGCTTCCTAAATTGTCCAAATACTAAGCTGAGCCCCTAGGCTTCCTTAATGCACAGGACTCTGCCTGAAACCATAACCAGCACGTGCTGACCGGTTCCCCGGCATCCCCTCCTATAATTACTGCCTGTCAAATACATGTCTCAGTCAACAGCTGCATTTCACTCTTCTCCACCAACTTAAAGCAATGGGAACTATGAAAATAATTCCTTAAAAAAGTGAAAACTAGAGACGGGCAGTTTAAGGAAAAGCCAGACATAAGACTGGAGGATAAGTGGAGGGTTGCTACTAAAAAGCACCTGTGACTGTACGTGTGTGTGTGCACTCTCACGCCTGCATGTTTTACTGAAATGTCCTTCACACCTGAGGACAGGGTCTCTTCTAGAAAAGGACATTTTAGTGCTGCTGGGTGAGATAGCTTGCTATGCTAACACTGAAAGCTGTCACATCAATAACAAATATCTTGTGATGAAATATTTAAGTAACAGGATCTTCTTGAATTTCTAGTGGCATTCTTTCACAGAGCACTCACGACTTCACAGCTTATGAAGTCAGTGGAATTTCTTTAGCAGTGAATTACTGCTCATTGTCTCAGAAAGAATTTTAAATATAACTGTATATTTTACTGTAATATATCATTTTATCTTAGAAGCAGAAGAATAGTTGGGGTTATCTCGGCGTTACCCTATTAAGCTCCATTTTTTAAAGCTGGTAATTGTCAAACAATTTCAACATGAACGATTATCATATAAGGCCTCAGATCTTGGAAACATTTTAAAAAATTAGTTGTAAATTATTGCTTAAATCATCTCTGACTTGATCTGAATAAAATATAAACCAGAAATATTTGGGGACTAAGTAACGTTGAGGCTTGTTAAGGGAGATTTTTCTCCCTCTGTTCTGAGTCCTACTATTTAGGATTTGACAGTTCTTTTTTTTCCAAATGGCCAGCAAAATGCTTAAGAGAAAACCTAAGTTCTTAAGGGTAAAGAACTAGGTTCTTTTTGAAAAATAACCAGTATATATACACCTTAGGCTGGTCATTTGTCAATAATTTAAAATAACCCTTTGACTTGACTACATTCCAAGTCAGTAAAAAACATCCATGACGTAATGGGACCAAGGCTTCAACTTCTGTGTGCAATTTGTAATGGTGTCAGTGGGCTTGCATTTTTATGTACTAGAGCTTGTAAATCTCATTGATTAATCCTGAATTTCTTTAGAGAAGGAAAAGCTTGTAGAAATTGATGTATTAAGAAAATGAATAAAAATGCATATGTATAGAAATTGCACGCAGGGAGAAGGTTTGAGACAAACATGCTACTCATTGATAAATATATAAAAGGTGTTAGAATCAGAGGGGTATAAATAGTCTGTTGTCTGTCAAGAATGAAAACATAAGCATACAAAATGGAATGCAGAAAAATGAGATTAATCGGTAGTCCAAAACATGTAAAGTAAAAACCCCTGAGTTTAGAATAATTACACAAGTCAAAAGTAAGAAATCATTAGGAACAGTCAAAATAGGCTAAATAAAGCCTTCATAAATACTAAACAGGACATTCTTCTCTTCAATGCAAGAATGAGCTGGAAGACTTTCTAGACTTTCATTTGTAATTTCTAGATGTGGATGTTGAAAAACTGCCTGGCAACACTGAGTGTCCAGTTTCCTTATTGTTAACAGGAATGGGATATCTAGCTCTCTTAACTGCTTATGAAAACTCTGAGCCCTAATCCATCACTTTGTGGTTAAAAAGATGTTTTTCTAAAAAATCTACAGCCTTTGAGGAGCTAAAGGATGGTTGTATCCTCTCTTTTGTTAGTGTTACAGGTCATGCATTGCTCTCATAGAATCATAGAATCATAGAATCATAGAATGGTTTAGGTTGGAAAAGACCTTTAAGATCAAGTCCAACCATTAACCTCACCCTGCCATCCCACCACTAAACCATGTCCCTAAGCACCTCATCTATCCTTCTTTTGAATACCTCCAGGGATGAGGACTCCACCACCTCCCTGGGCAGCCCATTCCAGAGACTGACAACCCTTTCAGTGAAGAAATTTTTCCTATTGTCTAACCTAAACCTGCCCTGTCGCAACTTCAGACCATTTCCCCTTGTCCTATTGCCCGTTACCAGGAAGAAGAGGCCAACCCCCACCTCACTACAGCCTCCTTTCAGGTCATTGTAGAGGGCGATAAGGTCTCCACTCAGCCTCCTCTTCTCCAGACTTTCTTTAGTACTTTGTCTTAAGACAGTTATTATACCAGTGAAGTCATTAACTTCATTAAATTTTCCCTTAACGTTCCTCAAGGGGATATGCAGGAAATCAGTTTTCCTTCTGACTGCCTACGGACCATGACTAAATTCTACTCTGCTCTTTACCAGGTGTTTGCTTTGCTACTTGCTTCAGTGATGGCTGAGTGTAGATAGAAAAGGAGAAATCCAACAAGCTCCAGAGTATTCATCAGGTATTTTGAAATGCGGATTTGAAAGGTTGCAGGATGAATTCATGATAATTGCTGGCTTAATATATGAGATCTGAAAAATGTCTTTAAGTGATAATAACCAGGTTTTTTGTTCTTTTTTTTTCCCCTCCCCACTGAAGACACTCAGTTGTGATAATATACCTAGTGCCCAAATAGAAGTTGATGAAGATTCCTCTGCATCTGAGTATCACCTGGTGTCACTGCTAAATCATGCTTCTATCTACAGCGTATCTCAGAGAGTTTCCCATTTTCCCAGGTTGTGCTTCTGCTGCACTTCCGTCCTCAGGGCAAACAAAAGCAATCTTGTCTGCACCACCAGTCCCTTGTACAGTGGCTCAGGTTGCCCAGAGAGGTGCCCTACATCTCTCCATTTTTAGAGCATTGCCTTTAAAAACAGAACTGACAAAAAAATTAAAAAGATTTAATTAAACCCTTTTTCATTAGTTGTCATGCACCGTAAACAGCACGCCAAGTAGTAGGTGCCTGTAAACACACAGCAGTGAGGCTGCAGGTGGTCTTCAGACAACAGCATGCTGCAGCTGAAGCAGAGCAGGATCATGTCTTTTTAGAGTGTACAACCCGCCAGGCAGTAATCTGGGGCTAGAGTGTGGTTCTGACCTCAGGCTGGCAGTGAGGAAGGCGAGCTGTATGCTAATAACAGTTCCCAGCGATGCTCCCTGTTGTGCTGGGAGTCCGCACACAGCAGCTGCTGCTGCCGCCCGCCCTTTCGAAGGGCTGCACGCACCCTCTCCTACACCAGCCCCGCTCTGACGATGTCTGTGCACAAACGGCATCATGGCTTGAACAGTGTCAGGGCTACCGCCTGCCACTAATAAGGTTTCTGTTATCACTTTTGGCAGGTCCTGATGAAATACATGAAGTTCTGCAAAGATGAAAAATAAGGAAAGGGAAGAATATGCTATTCTTTATCCTCATTCCTACGCACACGCTTATGGAGAGATGCTAGCCAACAGCTTGTCATTTCACTGAGAGATGCCTATGTAGTGATGCCGCTTCCCGACGGTTAAACGGGTGGCTTGGAGCTAAAAGAGAAATCTGGGGAGGCACAGTCTGGGTCCAAACCTTGCATTTTGAAACATCAGCTGCCAAATGTTGTTTAATCTGTACATAGCGAGGTGACATGAACCTGTGGTCATCTTTCTGCTAAAGTGTGAGCCAGTAATAGACCCCCAACTTGGGAGAATGAGGAGACTGAGATCTAACAAAGTGATTTGTGCTTCCTACTGGACAGAGGATTATCTAGCACTAGTAACAGAGAATCTACACGCTGCTTTCTGAAAGAGGTTGCACAGCCCAGATGGATTCTTAATGAAATTAGTTGTTTTCTAATTGTAGAGCTAATTAAATTGTAAAGAGAGACCTGCTGGCATTGGAAACAGTATTCACATTCTTCAGCTACAGCCTTCTTATTAAAAGAGCTGTTGAACTACTTCAGGCTGGCTGGACCTCTGCTACAGCTGTCTAATCCAGGTTTCTTTCAGTATCTGTGGAGAGTATTTGCCTAGTACAAACTGAGATATAATTTCAAGGAATGTTTTTATAGTATATTTATTTCTTAGAGATAAATATACATCTGCTTCCTCCAGGCAGTGAACAAAGCAAGAGATACTGGGTTACTATTTCCTCGGCCCCTGCCCTTAGCACTTGGAAGATGTATATGGCTAGGTGGCTCTTCTGCTATGGCCTACATTCAATATATAGAATTTAAATCACTAAAAAGAAAAGAATTTTAAAAAATCCTTCAAAAATATCATTATGTTAGGAAGCACAGATTTCTGTCCTGTAAACTGAAGAATAGAAACATTGTCCAACAAAAGAGTGGTAGCTCTCCTAACGGCCACCATTATATTATTCATTAAAAAAACCAGTGCATTTTTCTTCACTAAAAAGAGGGGTTTGGAATGCTTGGATACTGCCTGTAAACAGAATGAATTTCCTATGAAAAAAAGAAAATTAAAACATCTTAAAATTTTTTCACTGTTACATCCAAATATGCATATTTTGTATGAAATTTGCTACTAGTTAGATTAAGACGAATGTGCAAAGCAAGATGTTAAAGAATTCAGTACTGAATAAAAATATTTTTAGCCCAGCATGTGTCATATATCTCGTATCTTTAGGATGCTATTAATAAAGTTTTCCTATACGAAACCAGAAAAAGGCGTTGCCAGGGATTGCAAAAAAATAAATTTTTGTCATTTACACTTTGAAAACCAATTAAAACTGACTCACTGATAATAGCAGAAAGCTTTCCATATTTTCATGCTTATGAATAATTCAGATTATTAACATTCCTTAAAAGTGCCTGCATTTGAAAATAAATCCTCAGATAATGCATGCCATCAGATAATTCACTCCTTTAGGCAACCCTGGCAAAATCAGAGGGAAAAGAAGGTGGAAATCAGAGACAGGTGAAGAGACACTTAGTGGAAATCTTCTCCTTGTGTTACTTACACATAGGAAAAAAAAAATATCTAAACCCATAGTGCTGGTGAAACATAGGTGTTTTGCCTTTTTAAGTAGCACTGACATCTAAGCTTCGGTATTTTACCATATGACCTCTTTCTCACTGAGTATGACTGAAGCTCCTGTGTCTTATATTTAGCATGTTAACCAAATGAAATTATGATCAGAAAAAAACCTGTAAAAATGACAAGTTGGCAGCTCTGCTGAGTGTCTTTCTGTCAGTGTCTCGTTTATTCTCTCAGGCTACGCATGCCAGTACATGAACAGAGTGCATTCAGCTATGCCCCCTCTCCCCTGCCTATCACTCATTGCTTACTGCCACTGAAGACTGGAGAGACTCAATCATGCTAATAATCAGCCCTGTGGTTAATTCTGGAGGCAGAATATGGTCCATCCAGCTCGCTGCTTGGCAGCTACTCTGACTTAGCAGCGTGACATTAGCTAAAACTTATTTTTGTCAGTTCACTAAGAAAATATGACTAGGTGAAGGCATACATATGGTTACATTTTCAAACTGACTTCTGAAAAATGTTCTCAGGGTATTTGGAAAAATGCCTGGTTTTAAAGACAGAACTGAAGTTTTGTGCAGAAACTAGGTTTCCCGCATACACTGTATCTCTTACAAGTGCTACAGGTGAATTTGAGTATGATACATTCAAAAAAGTGCTTATGGGATTCAAAAAAAAAAAAAAAAGTAAGAGTTGCCATTCAAAACATGCCAGCTGACAGTCTTCAATTTTTAGCAATTCAGAGGGAGATATGAAGCTGAGTAGGAAAACACAGTAAGGAAGACAACTGAATGACAACTATATAAAGTAATTTAGATCAAATTATCAGAAACAAATACCTTAAGATCTGTAATTATAAAAATATATGTATTATTCCAAGGCTGTTTAATTGTCTTAACAAGCTCTGAAAGACTGCCAAAAATTTAGAGTCTCGTCTCACATTGTTCACGTTACTGTCCAAGAACATTCAGGCGATTACAGCTCTTGCAGATGTCATGATGTCACATTTGTGGGCAATGACAAGGCATGTGACTTTTTGCTGTCTTCACAAACAGCAACTGAGAAATATGCAGTATGAGAGTCTCTAAGAGTTACTGTGCCTATATAAAAGCATGCAGTACCAAATGCAGCAGCAATAGCAGTATTTAGAGGACAAGAAATGATATCACAATATACCTGGAATCCAAGATTCAGTTTCAAAGTCTAGGAAAGTCACGTGAGAAATCAAGAAATCAGATCTGTGTTAGGGACAGTTTATATAAAAAATTAAGTCTAAAACTGGAATTCATGCATATGCCACTTCGAAATTGTGTTCAGGATAGAAATATAAATATTCTTATAGCTTTGAGGATTTTGACAACAGAAATTTTTCCCAATATATTTCTTCCACTTCAACATGAGATAGAGCATCTAACTCCATTGTCAAATATTTCAGCATATGACTATTGTATTTTAAACATTTCTCCAAAATGGAGAAAAGTTGAGAAACATAAAAGATGCAATTCCAGTTGCATCTCAAGTCAAATCACTGCTGTACGAGTATGTCTCTCTTTCTTTTTAGAAATTGTGCCCTACTTACACAAGGACACAATTTATGCAAAATTACGTGCCCCGGTCATTTCCTCCCTTTTGTCATTTCTGCCTGATGTGAATCTACAATGTTTGGAGGATGCAAGCCCTGTGCGTGAACAGCAGGCCACCTCTTATTTGTGTGATGGGAAGCGTAATTTTGAGAAACCTGGTGGGTTCTTGAAAAGACAGAATGGAAACAGAATCTCATTTCCTCCTTCTTTGGCACTGTTTTTGGTTATTTATTAATTCTAGGGGAAGGGTAACACTGGAGAAAAGTATTAAATGGGAGACCTTCGACACTGGCTTCTCTTTTCTTCTGTAACTCAGAGACTCTGAAGTAAATGCAATGGTTAATTAATGGCCAGACTTGTGAATATGACTATCTGGCTGAGATGCGTAGGGGTAATGACACGAATGTGGAAAATTCACTTTCTGAGGCAAATAAAAAGTCTTACATAGCTTGCAGTACTATTATTACTAATTAACAGTAATAATATTCAAAATTATATTCAGCTCTATTAATGTCACCCAAAGTTTTTACAAATCCATAAATTAATGATACAAAATGATTACTCCATCAGTATTTTAAGAATTATTTCCTGTTTTGACCTAGACTTGGTAATTTAATTACGGTTACATCAGAATGAAAACAAAAATGTCATAGTGTTGGCTAAAATGGGAATATCTTCAAAATCCAAGAACTGATTACTTAAATGTTTTTATCCTTTGCAATGATGTACAGCATTAGTATTAGCAGAAAAGAGTAACCCCCATGACAATTTAACAGTTCTCACGAATGCAGTTTTCTAGAATCATAGACCATCTTCAGATGTTTAATATTATCCAAGCAATAAACTACAGAAGCAGCTCCCTTTAGAATCAACTGTCTTTATGAAGTGCATTAAACAATGTGCTAAATTATCTAAAAGCAGTAAAGAAGTGCCTTGATACAAACAAAAATGCTAGATGTTTTAATAACATCAAAGGTTTTATCAGTGGTTTATTAATTTTTAATTATATAACTTGAATTTGTTTATAAAAGGGAAAATATATGTGGCAATTAAGCATCCTGAGCCAGAAATAGTGTGTAATGCACTCTGCTCTCAACTAAAGCAAACTAGTTACGTACGTTAGGCATTGCCTTGCCAGCTTTTTCTGTGGAGTGGATGCAGACACAGTTTATGGCAGTTTAATCCACCCATTTCCATTTTGGCACCCCATGGCAACATTCAGTTTGCTTTGGCTTTATATTGCTGAGGGAAGAAAATGCCTACTACCTGTGAAAAGGTCATTAAAAATCTGTGGGCTATATCTCTCTTTTGAAGGGTTTGGAATGTGACAAATGCTAAAAGCAGGAGGCTCAGGAGTTGTAAAGGTTAATAGTCTTACTCATCTGCATTCCCAAAGTTGTATTCACTTTCTGTTCCTGGTATGTTCCCTTTGATGGGATCTAAATTCACACATCAGAAGAGAGTAGGAAATGTCTTACCAGGGGAGATCGATCTAGCTGTCCCCAAGTGACAACCCAAGATGCTGCTGGGGAAGAACTGCTTTTTCCCCAACCTCTCTGTCCCCTCCTGCCCTGAGACCACAACCGCTGCCTTGGAAGGTCGGTGAGCACATACATCCCTGCCCGCGCCTCTAGTGCCTACAGGTCTGCTCTCCTTTAATTTGCCTAATCTTCTTTTGTGTTTACTGGTACTACCTGCACTGACAACCTCCTGTGCCAACAAATTCCTAAGTTCATTACCCGTGGTGTAAAAATACGCTTTTATATGTTTTAAAGAAACATCAGGGAAGAAAGATTTTCTCACTTAGGTTTTTTAAAGTCCTTTTGTCTTGCAGTTTCATGGTAGACATTTATATTGATATTCACTGACTCACCAGATACAATAATCTGTATGAAATTAAATCATCTAGCTTTTATTTAGATGCAAGTGTTTTTTCTGCACCACTCTATAAGTCAATTGCACATCTGCATATGCAATTTAGCAAAGAAGATAGATCCAATTAAATGGGAAAAAAAAGGAAAACAGAAATTAGAAAGTGTCACTAGGGAAGAAAATATAAACAATAAATTAATACTATCATAAATGAGCTTCCAAATTTGCATCTGCACTGCTGCAAATACAAACATTTGTAACATGTACATAGGTTGGGTATTATGTACCTGATTTAGAAGCAGTAAAATTCAGCAATTTACATTAAAGCACCAGTTGACATCCTGTCACAAGCTTTAAGATAATGCAATAATGAAATGCTGTTCCTGGCCACAGAAAGCGCAAAGGAAAGGTTTTTTTATACATGCAGTTCCACTGACGTTTACAGAAAACCTTTACACGTCTGCTATCATCCTACTGATTTTGAATAGTATTTTCAGGAAACTGGTAGTCACTCAAATCAATAAACACACAGGTACTGCATATGCCTGCGCTGTCTTTACAGTGCCTGTGCAGTAAGTCCAGTATGGACTGCATACATAGGTAACCAACAGTTTGGGTTTTTTTAATTTTAGGTAGTATCACCATACTCTTTTTACCAATAGCAGCTAGTGAACGGAGAAGGATGAGAAAGCTGGGGGTGACAGCAAGCAAGGAAGGTCTTCAGGACAGGAACGGGTACTTTTAAGTGGACTCTGAAATGAATAGAGAGGCAGATTGACAGGATGGTTAATATACAGAGATAACCTTCTCAGCTGGAGAATTCCTCATCTAAACTCTCTTGGCCATTTCTACCTCCTTCCATTCCCAATGTTCTCATTCTCTTTTCTTTCTTTCCTTCCTTTTTGCAATCTTCTTTCAGCTGTCAAGTCTTAAAGTTCATTTTAACTACAGCAGTCAGTGAGGTTTGGGCATCACGGTCCCCATTTGGCGTTCCCTTCAGAGAGGCACCTGAAATTCATGGTTTTTGTGTCCTACATGCCCTGATATTTCTTCATAAGATTGCTGCTCTCTGACATATGTGAACAGCCAGACAGCAGGAAATTCGAGAATCAGAATTTGCAACCATTAAGCTTAGAAGTACAGTAAGGATACTACAAAAATGGAATCAAGACCCTGACAGATAGAGTCTTTGACATAGTGAACTTCAGAGAACTTTAGGAATATAAGAGGACAAAACTCAAAAGCAGTAAGGAAAGGAAAAAGATTGTTTTGAATAGACAGCTTTGAAAAAAGAATGCAGAGGTATTAAGACTTCATCCTTCATTGAATGAACCACAGAAATGATAAATAAAAGGAGACTCCAAAAATGCTTCAAAAAAGACTCAGAAAAAGTTTTTTACAAGCTCATTTCTCTCCACATTTAACTGAAGGGAAATTGCAAAGTTACAAAGCATCCTGTATTAAAAGTGCTAAAAGATGGCTTTTGTCAAAAAATCTTCACAAAACCATGAAGATTACAAGGCCATCTTCATTTGTGCAACTGCAGTTCCATGAAAGAACTTTGTGAGTGTATACACACAACAATGTCCACTACTTGTCCATCTATCCTCAATTTATTGGGATAGAACCCAAGTGATACAAAAGAAATTAAAGTTATTGGAATTATAGAAATTAAGCTTGTGAGGAGACAGGAGTAGGCAGCTCTTTAAAGTTCATCTTACATAGAGTGCAGTGAGAAAGCAACAAGGGACAATGTAAATGAGATTCCGTGACTAATTTCCCCAGTAGTGGAACTCCTACACGTTTTGACTGCAGATCAGTAAGAATATACATGGTGGAGGAGACATCCATGTTAAATAATGCCAATGGAGAGGAAAAAGTCAAACTAGTTTCAGGAGCAGCTATGGGAGGCTGCAGGCTGATGGGAACAACCAGATAGGAAGGAAAGTGGAGGTGCTAGTGGGACCCCAAAACAGGAGATGCAGACACAGAGGGAATCAGCACTCCCAGTAATGACAGACTAGTCTTCTCCTGTTTAGGTTGTCTCACAATGCCAACAATAATTATTGAATCCATCCACCATTTTTTTTCATTTTGAATATCCAGTAAAAGTTTTTTGATTACTGCTTATCATCTTGAATACCAGTCTTGAGCCATGATAGCATAAAATATATTGCACCAGGTGATACAGTGTGCTCCCGGATCACTGTTTTGGGTATACAGCCATCCCTTTTCTGGTCTAAAATAGGAGCAGTAAAATGGAAACTATTCTTCAAGGTTAGGAATATTTTTTGAGCTAAAGTTAATTAGGCCTTCAGTCAAGAAAATCTGAATGAAATGCCCACACTTACAGTGCAGAGGAGTATATTGGCAATGGAGAGTGCACACGTGTCACCTGTGTGTCAGCAACAACTCTATGAATCAATTGAGTAGCTGGTAATTCAGACACTGAAGACAGTGTCAGAAAACATTTGCTTTTCTGATGCAATACAGATTGACCATATGTGACCATATGACCAGGTGAAAAGGACCTGGATCGAACACTCCTATAGGTGTGAATGATACATCTCTTCCTCCTGAAGAAACGTTTCTATTTAGTCTATTTTGGGAAATGACTGCTTCAAAAATTCCTTCTTCTTGCTGGACAAATGAGATACAAATCCACTCCATTATTATTGTGAGTCTCATACAGGGTCTCAAAAAGTTCCCGCCGGTCCTATTTGGGGAAATACAAGCAGCCCTGTGCACATCTGGTTAGAGCTCTTCATTTTTCATTACATCAGCATATCGTGCACAGCTAAAAGGAATTTTTAGTCAGTGATGCTTCTTTTGTAATTGGTCTTGAAAAGCACTGATAGATCCAGGTGAATTCAGTCTCCTGTGGAAAAAAACCCGCTCATTGCAGCAATCGTAGTACACTTACAATTAGTTTAATAAAGCCCCTTTGTTTTATTGCTCCACAGATAGAAACATTGTCTTGCAAAATGAAGGACAGTTCTTAGTTGTGATTAAGAATTTAGTACAGCCTTGACACAGCAGATCAAATCACGGAATCATTTAGGTTGGAAAAGACCTTTAAGATCATGAAGACCAACCATAAACTTAACACTGCCAAGTCCACCACTAAACCATGTCCCTAAGCACCACATCTACATGTCTTTCAAATACCTCCATTGATGGGGACTCAACCACTTCCCTGGGCAGCCTGTTCCAATGCTGGACAGCCCTTGCGATGAAGAAATTTTTCCTAGTATCCAATCACACACAGAATTTGAGGTATGGCTTCAGCAGTGATGAGTACAGAGGGACAATCACTACCTTAGTCCTGCTGGCCACACTATTCCTGATACAACTCAGGATGCTGTTGGCCTTCTTGGCCACCTGGGCACACTGCTGGCTCACATTCAGCCGGCTGTCAACCAGCACCCCCAGGTCTTTTTCCACCAGGCAGCTTTCCAGCCACTCTTTCCCAAGCCTGTACCGTTGCATGGGGTTGTGGCCAAAGTGCAGGACCCAGCACTTGTTCTTGAACCTCATACAATTGGCCTCGGCCCTTCAGTGCAGCCTGTCCAGGTCCCTCTGCAGAGCCTTCCTACCCTCAAGCAGATCAGCACTCCTGCCCAATGTGGTGTTATCTGCAAACTTACTGAGAGTGCATTTGATCCCCTCGCTGAAAAAGATATTAAACAAGACTGGCCCTAGAACTGAGCCCTTGGGGGACACCACTTGTGACTGGCCGCCAACTGGATTTAACTCCATTCACCACAATTCTCTGGGCCTGGCCATCCATCCACTTCTTTACCCAGCAAAGAGTACACCCATCCAAGCCATGGGCAGCGAGTTTCTCCAGGAGAATACTGTGGGAAATGGTGTCAAAGGTTTTACTAAAGTCTTGGTAGACAACATCCACAGCCTTTCCCTCATCCACTAATTTGGTCATCTTGTCATAGAAAGAGATCAGGTTAGTCAAGCAGGGCCTGCCTTTCACAAGCCCATGCTGACTGCACCTGATCACCTGGTTGTCCTGGACATGCTGTGTAATGGCACTCAAGGTGATCTGCTCCATAACCTTCCCCAGCACCAAGGTCAGGCTGACAGGCCTGGAGTTCCTCCTTTTGATCCTTCTTGTAGATGGGTATCACATTTGCTAACCTCCAGTCAACTGGGACCTCCCTGGTCAGCCAGCACTGCTGATAAATGATGGAAAGTGTCTTGGTGAGCACTTCTGCCAGTTCCCTCAGCACCTGTGGGTGACTCCGGCCCCATAGACTTGTATGTGTCTGAGTGGTGTAGCAGGACACTAACCATTTCCCCTTGGATTATGGGGGCTTCATTCTGCTCCCCGTCCCTGTCTTCTAGCTCAGGGGGCTGGATACCTCAAGAACAGCTGACGTTACTATTAAAGACTGAGGCAAAGAAGGCAAAGAAGGCATTAAGTAGCTCAGCCTTTCCCTCAACATTTGTCACTATGTTTCCCCCCCGCATCCAATAAAGGATGGAGATTGTCCTTAGCTCTCCTTTTGTTGCTAAAGTATTTATAGAAACATTTTTATTGTCTTTTACAGCAGTAGCCAGATTAAATTCCATTTGGGCTTTGGCCCTTCTAATTTTCTCTCTGTATAACCTCATCCTTGTAGTCCTCCTGAGTTGCCTGCCCCTTCTTCCAAAGGTCATAAACTGTCCTTTTTTTCAGGAGTTTCAGCCAAAGTCCTCTGTTCAGCCAGGCCTGTCTTCTTCTCTGCCAGCTTGTCTTTCAGCACATGGGGATGGCCTGCTCCTGCACCTTTAAGATTTCCTTCTTGAAGAAATGGAGGATATTAATGTGAATTTACTGTGAAAGAATAGTACAGTGATGGAGAGGGGGACTGAAAAACAATTAGGTATACGTTGAGAGGGCAGTGACATACATCCCTTTGGAGATCATTTGCATATACTGTACTGCACTTTTCACATTCTTGTTGGTGCTGATAAAATGTACCTTCTTATGCAGTGCATGACATAAAAAAGAAACCGTGACTATTACAAGGCTATCTTCCTTTGTGCACCTGCAATTAAATCCAAAAACTTAATGAGCATATATACACAACAATGTCCACCACTTGTCCACCTATCATCTATTTATTTTTTCCAGTTACGATGGTAAGCACAACCTTCCAAAAATAAGATTAGCTCTCCGATCAGACAACCTATGAGGTACTATGTGTCTTCACTACACTTTTAAGAAACTCTGCTTTGTGAAATTGCCTTGCATCATAAATAAAGCAATGTAATTCTGGAGTCTAGGTTACATAAGGAAGAAAACCCAAAACCCCTCATGATTCACCTCCTACTTCACCCCCTCATCTATTTGCTTTACACGAGTCTGCAAGAGCTATTTCCAGAGTGCTGTCAGACACATCAAAGAAACATTAGCAAATATTCAGTGGTTACTATAAACATAAATCATCCTCTGGCTTCCAAATTGGGGCTATGTGGGTACTAAAGGATGAAGAAACTCACCCTTTCCTTTTCAATTTCATGTCGGGACTCCAACAACAAAAAAATTCCAGTCTTTGCAGAAGTTGATGCTGCAAATACACACCGAAGAATGATAGCAGAACTTAAGATATGAAAAGGCATAGTCCTAACAGGTACATGCAGAGCTCATATTCAAGCTAGAAGCAGAACACTAAGGTGGCAGCTCCCTTCCAGGCAGAGAACAGCAATTGCTGTTGAAATGCTTACTATTCTGAATGTTGCTAGATGGGTAGCCCCTTTGGTTTTGGTAGACTAATCCTCAGGACCACCACTGCATTACCCAGTTATGGCTTTGTGAGCCATAAGGCTGGGAATATGCAGATTTTTAAACTGTATGGCTGGGTTTCCGCATTGCACAGAATACCAATGGAAAGGGCTTGCGCTCCCAGGGCACAGGTAATTAACGTCAGGCTGGAAAAACCACACCGGTAATTGCACATATCCACCTGAAGCTTCTCCCGATTACTTTGAAGGATGTAACCATGTGTCTGTTTCCGCTGAATTTTTTTTTAATTCTCTCAGGTGCAGTTACTGAAATGCAAACCCATTTGTAACCACTCCTTTTCTATCTTAACAGCATTGCTCTGAATTTTTGAAATTTTACAACAACTTCGAAGTTATTCATTCGCTTCATCATGCTCTCTCCCTCCCCTCGCCCCCGAGTCGTTTGGAGAAGCCGGAGGAAAACAAAAGATGCCGAGGATTATCTATTCCTGCCAAGAAAACCTGGCTGAACCCGGCAGCGCTTCTTCACACCAGGATCCCGCAGAACCCTTCCCGGAGCGGGCGTCCCGGGCGGTGCGCTCTCCCTCGGGGAAGGCAGGGCGCGCCACCGCTGAGGGGAGGACCCCTGGGCGGCGCCCACCCTCGGGCTCCGCCGGTGCCCCCGCCGGGAAACGGCTCCGGTCCACAGTTCCGCGGGAAGAGGACGACAGCAGCACCCGTGCCGGCACCGGCCCGGTTATCGCTGTCACCCTGGGCCGGGGTCCCTCCGCACTCGCCCAGCCCCAGCGGGTGCCGCGCTTCGCAAAGCCGCCGCGCCCGTCGGCTCGCAACGCTACAGGCTTGGGGCAGAGTGGCTGGAGAACTGCCCGGCGGAAAAGGACCTGGGGGTGCTGGTTGGCAGCCGGCTGAATGTGAGCCAGCAGTGTGCCCAGGTGGCCAAGAAGGCCAATGGCATCCTGGCTTGTATCAGGAACAGTGTGACCAGCAGGAGCAGGGAAGTGATCGTCC
>BOSO01000132.1:441-43190 GCA_018403395.1 Gorsachius goisagi
GTACTCTTCATCTGAGTAGTCTGGTACTGTAGTTTCACTATGTTTGCAATTGAGTTAACTCTGCTGTGAAGACAGGCTGTTAGCAGTAGTTATGAGAGCAGTGAGCTGAGGTAGTCGTGGGAGACCCTCCAGAGAAATGAAAGTACAGTGAGTATGCCAATGCCTGAGTGTAATATCATCCCAGAGGAAGAAGCCTCTTGGCAGATGGGGAAGGGTTGCAATACACAAGTGAGCTTACTGGGTAGTCTAGTAAAATCTTGCAAAAATGACACTGTTTCCAGAACAAACAAACCAAAGGAAGATGTGTCTTCCACACACTGCAGTTTCTATCTTTCTGTTTTTGTCTCAAATGTATTGACGCTTTTATTTCCCTCAGGTCGACACCAGCTCTGTATGAAGAACATAAAAAGAATACATAATTTAGAGAAAATGTCTGACAGCAAAACTTCTACCGTGGAGCTGATTCGCTTGCAGTAATTTGTTACAGTGATGATGTGATCTGTGTGAGTTCTGGATATTGCTGGGAAGTTGCTATCAGTAAAATTCTCTCTTTGTGAATAATCTCGCATGCACGTGTAATCCAGTAACTATTGATGGATCTCTAATACGTCTTTTCCAGATAAGGTCAGATGCAGATTTTGTTCTAGGAGGCTAAATTGTTTTTGAAAACAGCAATCAAGGCTTTTATGAGTGATCACTACATAGGCATGTGTTATAGTCCTTCTCAGCTGTACCAAGGTATTACCAAGAACAACTTTTAAAAAGTGGAAAAAAACATGCAGTGGTAATGAGAATGTAAAGGGGAGAAAAGCTATAGGAGAAAGCTACAAACCTCTAAAAGGAGAAAATGTGAATCCCAACATCTGGTAGTCAAGGTCATACAGAAGTTGTGCAAAAAGGTAGAAAAGTGCCTTTCTGGCTGAAGTAAAGCCACAAGTATTTACTTATCCCCAGACATGTAACACGCATTTGCTCCCCCACCATGCTGCCCTGGCATATTGGCTCTCGTGTGATTGTATCACCTGCTTGTTAGGTGGTTGTACTCATGGAGCGTAGACAGGCATGACTGAAAACTGCTTAGAGAGAGAGAGAAGGAGAAGAAGAAGAGATCCTGCATGTACCTCCAAACATCCTTGCATGGTGTATATAGGGCAAACTTTCACAGCCCCCAGGATCTGACTTTACTGGAAAGGAGCACAATAACATTGCTTTGGTAACTCAAATAGCAGCGAAATTACACCGAAATTACAACTTGGAGCCTAACATACATTTAAAGTTTTACCACTTTTAACTATGGTGGAGAGAGGGCACATGATTTTTTTGCCAGGTTAGTTAGTTAGAGGTGCCATGTCTTTCATGCAGTCCAGAATACATCCCTCAGCTTTTCATAATAAGCCAAATAGTAACATCACTGTTCCACTGTGAATATATCTCAGTGGGTGGGTGACTGGGGAATAGCAACTTTATTTCTGGCACAATTAAAAAAGGAAAAATTTTCAGGTATAGACAAGGTCTTAGTATGACTATTCTTTATCTTGCGAAGGGGGCCTCTTCGCCTGTCAAAAGATGTTTCTTTCTTCAGGCAGTCATTGCGCGGTATGAGACCCAGGCTATTGCTAACAAACCATGCCTACTGCCATGAATCTCCCTGCCAGGGAGCAGCAAGGTCCAGCTGCTCCGTAAGGAAAAGGCAGCAGGGAGCCAAGCATGGCGAAGCAGCTGGCAGACAGAAGGGCCATACCAGCAAGGGCCGAGTCCCAGAGGTGACCAGAGAAGGTCCAGTGAGAGTAGTCAGATTAGGCTGAGCGTCCAGATCACCAGACAAGACCATAGAGACAAAGCAGGACTGAGATCAAGCCATGGAGTCAAGCCAATGAGCCAGGATCAGGGTCTGGATCAACAGTGCCCATGGCTGGGGATTGTCATGACTGTGGCACAACGACAAGGTACCTCAGGTGATGACAAGGGTGAGAGACACAGCTTCAAAGCAACTCTGAAGGGAAGGAGTGGGGACCCTTAGCCAAGGCATCTTCCAGCTCTTTCTTTACAAGAGCTCTTCTCCATGAGCTGGCCTTGAACACAGCCAGATAAGCTCTTGGCATCCAGCTAAGCCCAGGCAGGCAAACTGGACTTCCCACATCAGCACTCAACATGATGATGATGGTGGTGAGCTCTTGGAAGAAATGAGAGCAGAGCTGTACTTACAAGTGGAATTTTGTATTTTCAGGAAGGCTGTAATATACTTTAAGAGCAATGACGAAGCTGAGTGTTTCCTTTGCTCTACGGCCAAAAAAGGCAGGCAGCTCTAAGGGGTCTTGTAAACCACGTAGGATACTACACCTAAGAAAAATAGGAAAATAAACTGCCATCTGGTTGTGTTTAAAAATAGGTAGAGATTGTTGCTGTTTAGGTGACATCCATCCTATTTCTCAGTGACAGATGGAAAAAGAATATCTGTTCACACAACCAAAACCAGACAAGCCTTTAGTCTTGGTGTTGAAACCAAACAGACTCCTTATCAATGAAAAATGTTGAATGTGAGATACAGCTAGCTAGCTAGATATGCTTTGCAGAAATATAGAATAACAGCTGAACTTCCAAATTTAGATGCAAAAATTAGTGAAAGACTGAGAAAGCCTTGTTATGAAGTTCTTTATAAAATCTCTACGAATCTATAAAGTAGTCATTCCTCCAAGCTTACAGAGACCACCTTTGTTTTTTAAGTCACGTACTACTGATTCTGGTAGCTGTTCTGCATCCACTCCAACCTTCAACTCCAGGGTATTTTTAGGTGCTCCATTGTTTTCCTCTATTTCATTAAACAAGGAGGAAGATAGTTTTGATCTAGCCCCGGTGCAAGAGAGGGAAGGGCCAGTCACAATGAAGGACATTCAGAAGAGAACAAGTTCCTCTGGGAATCTGGCAGGCATTTTGAGCTAGAACTGATAAAGGATTTAATCACCTAAAAACTGAACCCCACAGTACCTAATACTTAGACATCTGGCCCCAAAATTGAAGCTATACCCCTGTGCCTTGAGTTCTTTACAGAACATATGACGTGAATCAACTAGCTCAGGGTAAAACCCATCTGAACAATGAACTGTAAAGCATCTCCTGTGGTCCTGGCATTGGTTAAGCCATATTCGCAATAGATTCAGAACTTTCAAGGGGTCTCTTTACATCAGACTAACTCTCTTGCTATAATGCTGTAGGGTGGGTGAAGATTCCACTCACATTTTTCAACTTATTAGATGCCACTCAATCCTGCAACACAAACAGTTATAGCTAAAGTGGGGTCACAAATAATATAACATGATTTTAAGATGTGCTTAGATATGAATTTGCCTTTAGCAAATAGGATACAACTAGCATTCAGCAAATGCATTTTTCAGTGCAAAGTACAGAAGACTAGGGGTCTCTGGAATTTGTGTTTGGTAGTGGGAATAGTGTCTGGAATTAGCATTTTAATGTTTATTTTAAACAACAGGAAAAAGTCTGCACAGAAGTGATGCAGTTTCCCTTAGAACACCCAGACAAGATTCTGCTTCGGCATTCATATACCCTTCGTTCTCAACCCCCAGTCCAGTTTAGTTTAGGACCTACATCAGTTCATCTGATCATTAAACATGTGGCTTAACACTGTATTTATAAAAAATCACTCTTAGTGATTCACTTTTTTGAAATTTACTTTCCTTACTTCACTTGCTTTTAACTTGTACCTCAAGGAATTCACCTGATTTCTTGTATGAGGCTCTTTACTGACTTGACATTCATAAAAGGCATGTTTTGTACGTGCAGTTCCCATTAAATTCACAGGGAGTAGAAAGACTGTTAAAAAGTATATTCTGGAAGAGGGGCAGCATATTAAATATTGAAGTGTCTGACTGAATAGCAGCCCCGTAGCTGAGTCTTCCCTCTCCCTGAGTTACCTTGCTCCTGCAGGACTGGAGAGAGACAGTGCTAACATAAATAAAAAATTATTTCTCTACCCAAACCAAAAAGTAGGTAAATTATAAATAGAACTTTCTTAATTTTATCAGACTGAATTACAATTATATAAACTATATGATCACTTCTGCTGATGGAAGAGATTTTAAATAAGATTTCTCTGGGGCTTATTTGGAAAACTGGATGGCCAGATGATAATTACCCTATTTCCATTTCTACATTATTGCCAGAGGAGGCTCAGCTATTGCAATCTAGCAGAGATCAACACCTCATCAGGTTGAAGAAGCAATTAAACTACTGAAGTCTAAAAAAAAATGCAGGCATGAACACTTTTCTAGTGACTTGCATTAGTTGTTCTAAAGGCTTTACTTACCTTCTTGAAATTGTCTGATCTGTAAACTGGGGAGATCTTTTGCATGATGCTAATGGAAGTCCTATATACATCAAAAGGATGAAAAAAAATCCCCTAACTGCCTCACTTCTAGTGATTGATTTAAAATAATAAACCTGAGCAGGTTCAAGGCAAAGTATTTCAATGGGTAAATTGAACATCTGAGCTGTAGACTTGAGTGCTTGCTCTGGCTTTACTGCAAGGATGCATAAATTCTGCGCTGGTTGCTGCACTATATTCAGAGCTCTGCCCTTCCACGCTGCCCAGGCTTATAAAAAAGAAAGCTGTTTGAGGAAGGAAGTGTCTGTGTGTTTGGGGGAAAATTAACTCCTGAAAAGATGAAGAATAAAAAAATTAAAATCATCTCAAGCAGAAGCAATTCCCAGGGACAGGCTCAGTGCTGAAAGTAGCATTTTGCAAAGTCATTGAAAATACAAATTAGACAGTATAAAAAGCCACTACATCAAAACACCTCCTAGCACACTCTTCTTTCAGCCTGCGTTTTCCCTGTTTGACTAATGGATACCGATGACCTTTCCAAGCCAAGTGGACCAGCAGATGGGCAGGAAGCATTTACAAGGGCAGTGACCCATTTCACGTAAGCATATGGAAAGCCTGACCAGACCCCTACCTCCAGTCGGACGTTGTAGCCATGTCTGCAGTGCATGTCTGTGTACAAGCCCCAGCTGCAAAGCCCCATTCAAGACCACAGAGCATGCTTTTGCAGCTCCTTTCTCTCAGTGGGTCTAGTCACATCTACATACAGTGTGGAACATGCTGGGAGATGATACCTACGCTGCAAACCCAATCAATATCCTACACCTTTCCAGGGTCCTTGTCTCCTCACTGGGTGGCACACGTGTGTTGGTTTTGTCTGGGATAGAGTTAATTTTCTTCAAAGTAGCTGGTGTGGTGCTATGTTTTGGATTTGTAACCGAAACAGCGTTGATAACATGGGGATGTTTTAGCTATGGCTGAGCAGTGCTTGCACAGTGTCAGGACTCTCTTTCTACCACCGTCCCACCGGCGAGCAGGCTGGGGGTGCACAGAAGCTGGGAGAGGACACAGCCAGGACAGCTGACCGCAACTGACTAGAGGAATATTCCACACCATATGACACCATGCTCAGCAATAAAACCTGGGGGAAGAAGGAAGAAGGGGTAATATTTGGAGTGGTGTTATTTGTCTTCCCAAGTAACTGTTGTGCATGATGGAACCCTGCTTTCCTGGAGATGGCTGAACTTTAGGCTTGCATTTCCTGCCAATGGGAAGCAGTGAATGAATTCCTTGTTTTGCTTTGCTTGCACACGCAGCTTGTGCTTTACACGTTAATAAAAGTGTCTTTATCTCAACCCATGAGTTTTCTCACTTTTACCCTTCTGATTCTCTCCCCCTTCCTGCTGGAGGGGAGTGAGCAAGTGGCTGAGTGAGGCTGAGCTGCTGGCTGGGGTTAACCCACAACATACCAGCTCTGTATCTCTCTCTTACATAAAAAGCCTTCCTTTTTGCTCACCTTTGCCCAATACCTTAGCTTAGCTGTATGTGTGGAAGATGAAAATTTAGGCCAGGTGTCCGCATCTCTGGACTATTGCCATTCCCTCCTGCTTGACTATGGTGCCCCCAGGACCTGGCACTTGGCAGCACCTAGCCAGAGCTGTGAACTCTTAAACCCATAGGAAGTCATCGAGACTGGCAGTGGGACATACTAGATAGCACATGAAAGTTGGGAAATACAAAGATTTTCATGCTGTTGTACCAGCTATTGCACTCTGACGGTGCTTTTATGCGTGGTCTCAGAACAAAACAATGAGGAACATCAGGAATTTGGTATTAGGGTGTCCTTCAGCTCCCAATGAAAGACAACGGTCCTACAGAGAGCATGTTAATTAATTGCAGGATGCAATATAGACAGCAACTACTGCTAAAAAGAGAGGTTTCTTTGTCTGTGGTAGTAAAACATAACTGTTTCCCAAAGTGCATGGCCATGTTGAAGAGGATCATTTAGAGGTCCTTTATAGCTGCGGTTTTAATACAGTTTTTGTTCAGCCATAGCGATTTCTAGTTGGCAACCAAACAGAATACCTTAGCCCACAAACATATGAGCATAGCCTTTACTAAAGCTAGATGAATATGAAGGGTGCCACCTGTAAGAGTATTACAGATTTTACAGTCTCACAAGATTAATTAAGGTGCCATAAACCCTAAGTCTACATGGTTGTAAACCTTGAAACAAATAATAAAGGCAGTCAGGAATTTCTTGTTGGAATTCCTGTAGAAGAGCACACTAATCTCTGGACAAATCCTGCTGAGGTAGTCTTTCAGTATGGTCATTTTCTTTCAAAACCAAAATGGAAAATAATGCCTTTCAAAGGCATTTTTCTTTTGAAATGTCCATTGACATGTGACAAAACCACACAGAAGACAAATGAATGGCCTGACAGATGGAGTACAAAACTGGTTTGACTTGCACTTGCCCTCCAGTTGGCTGAATTCAGCAAATGAAGGCTTCATGACATGCATGAGTAATCGGAGTCTCTACAGCCAAGTTCATTTGGGGTGAGAGTGGGTGGGCTGAGCCAATGCACACAACCAAAGTGCCGTTCACACAGATGACACCCTTCCTTCTCATACAAACAACCTCTTCTCTTTGTAAATGCCAGGGAGTACTGGGTGTGAGGGAGGACAAGGGTTCAGAAATCTACTTTAGATCTTTATCACCCGGCTTTGTTCTCAAACTTTTTGATAGAAATATGGATAATTAAAGCTTCTGCTTCAAGATATTTGGGCACAGCTTCTTAGTTTCAACAGACTGCTTTCTTTTCCTTTCCCCTTTCCACATTACTCTCCATCTTCCCCTGAAGATTTCTCTGCTTCTGGAGCCACATTAGTTTCTCCCAGGAAGCTGGCACTGTGGGTTTTGCTCTCAAGTTTTGCTACAACAGTTAATAACTCCAGGAACAGAAGAGTTATTGAAGTCTGGTTTCCAAAGAATTTGTGTCTTGCAGTTGGATTGTTTCATATCTAATAAATTGTGAGCTCTGATTGAAATTCTCATAGTCACAGTGTTCATATGTCTTTCTCCTGCATGGACTCTTCGCTGCTCAATAAGATTTAAGCATAATCTATATCTTTTCCATTTGCCTACCACCAATAAATGTATAGGGAAATTAACATCTCTGAGACCTATACTATTTCAGATGAAACAAGCTGGTGATTAAAAAATTACTTAGGGACCAGAGAGACAGGAGAGCAGGGAGAGAGATATAAAGAGACACAGGAATGTGTACATACATTTATACAGGTATGTACCCAGGCTAAAAAAATCACAGCCATGACCAGCACAGACATGAGGGCAAAATGCCTGGTAACAACTCATCTTACTGATATTGCTTGATTCTTTTCAGGGTACCAGTTTAAGCTACCCTGGCAAGAGACTAATTTTTCCAGAATAATCTATGTGGCCACATTTGTGCTACCTGGAAGCTAATCCAGTACAACTACGCTGGGAAATGCTTCTGTACAAGGCAAGCTCTTGAGCCATGTATTTGTTGAAATTACCAATAACTTGAATTAACATAATGATTTTCCTTTAAACAGGCACTAGAGTTTGAGATCCTTTTCCTACCTAGTCAGCCTACATGTGCAGAGAAGAAAGGTTTCCAAACCTTTTTGATCTCCCTCAAACTTCAAATGCAAGTCTCCTGGGAGAATTTTTTTTCAGAATTCTTCAAAGCAGTCCATGTGTTGAAACTTTGGGATCTAGGAATACTTCCCAGATACAGTTCAGATGTATGTTCCAGCTTTGTCTTCGATGCATTCCTTCCTCAATTCACCATTCACCTTGCAGTACTGTTTCCATAGCTAAAAAGAGAACGTTGCATGAGCCAGTAAGGTGATACAGTATTGTCCAGGCATGGCCTAACCACATTAGCTTAACTGCCTAGGGTGAAGTCCATGATACATGTAAACTTGCTTATTTATAAAACCTTCCCATGGAAGCACTGGAATAATATGAAAAGATAAATTTCTGATAATTATTTTTGTCACATTTTTTCCTATGAATAAGTTTGATACTGCAAAGTCACATTGCTTTTGCATTATTTGGAAATCTATGGGGTATTGCTTTCACCAGCAGTGAATTTATACTCTGTATAACATGAAAATTCAAGGGTTCTTTTATTAGGTTTGGTTGGTTGCTTGTTGGGCTGCAACACAATTTCCAAATTCATTTAACAGGTATCCACTGGGGGAATTTACTGTTTATGTAAGACCATAATTTAACTTTGCAAGGCAGCAATGAAAGTTTATTTGGTTAAATCTCATTAGCTACTGGAAAACTTATCTGGAAATTCCTAATCCTCCTTACTTCAAAACAGAAATTTGATCCTGTAAATTACCTCGACCATAGGTTATAATTCTAAAGCCTGTAATTGCCAAAGAGAGTAAGGTTACACAGAAGGCTGTTCGTTAGTGTCTTTACTTAGATGAGTATTTCTGTTGAGATAACTAAAGACAATTTATACAAAGGTACTTGCACTTGCCTGGTTTTGTATCTATTCAGCTGTATCCTGGACAAAAGCCCACAGCTAAGTAAAATATGTGGATCTGTGGGGTTTTTTCTTTGTAAACACAGAATCACAGAACGGTTGAGGTTGGAAGGCACCTCTGGAGTTCATCTGGTCCAACCCCCTGCTCAAGCAGGGCCACCTACAGCCAGCAGTGACCCAGGACCATGTCCAGACAGCTTTTGAGTATCTCTAAGGATGGAGACTCCACAACCTCCCTGGGCAACCTGTGCAAGTGCTGGGTCACCCTCACAGTAAAATAATGTTTCCTGATGTTCAGAGGGAACCTCCTGTGTTTCAGTTTGTGCCCACTGCCTCTGGTCCGGTCACTGGACACCACTGAAAAATGCCTGGCTCCATCTTCTTCACACCTTCCCTTCAAGTATTTATACACATGGATGTGATCCCTCCTGAGTCTTTGCTTCTCCAGGCTGAACAGTCCCAGCTCTCTCAGCCTCTCCTCATGGGAGAGATGCTCCATTCCCTTCATCATCTTAGTAGCCATTCACTGTACTCTCTCCAGTATGTCCATGTTTCCCTTGTACTAGGGAGCCCAGAACGACCCAGCACTCCAGGTGTGGTCCCACCAGCGCTGAGTAGAGGGGAAGAATCACCTCCCTTGACCTGCTGGCAGCACTATGAGGAATACAGCCCAGGACACAGTTAGCCTTCTTCGCTGTTAGGGCACATGGCTGGCTTTTGTTCAGCTTGGGTGTCCAGGACCTCCAAGTCCTTTCCATCTGGTTGGCTCCCAGCATGTACTGGTGCCTGGGTTTGTTCCTCCCCAGGTGCAGGGCTTTGCTCTTCTCCTTGTTGAACTTCATGAGATTCCTGTCAACCCATTTCTCCAGCCTGTTGAGATCCCTCTGGATGGCAGCACAGCCCTCTGGCATATCAGCCACTCCTCTCTGTTTGGTGTCATCTGCAAACTTGACATAGGTACACTCTGCCCCATCATTCAGATGAGCCTCTCATGAAGCTCTTCCATCTGTAAGGCCATTGACCATCATAGCTATGGACCACATAAACTTAATAATGCTTCTATGTTACATTTCCAGAAATGTGTGAGTGTGTGTATTCTCTCTGTCATTCACCTAACTTCTCTGACACTACAGCTAAGGAAATTTGTGGAAGAGGAATAATATCAAGCATCAGTAGGAATTTGTGCATTCCAAATACATGTCAACTGGTCTGTGATACAGACTCTTCTCAGTAGTGTCTTTCTATTAATTCAACTGTACAATTTCTCTAACACCTGTAATTACCTTGTTTACTTTCTGTTTATTGACAGCATTAGAGTAGCTGAACAGCACTAAGAACCTTTTCTGCCTCAGAGAAAAAAACACCAATAGATCTATCTACACTGTAGAGCAGATGTGCTTTCCAGCACCTTGCAGTCCGGCTCCTCCAGTTACTCAGAGATTCAGCCCCTTATTTGCAAATTAAGCTGACAATCCTCACATTGGTGTAACACAGAAACACTGTCAGCTCACTGCTCTACTGGGAAACAGACGCATATAGTTACCACTGCTCTGTACCATCATACAAAGAAGCCATGGGCTTCTTTGATACTAATTCCGTCGTGATCTGGACTGAATCCAACCCAAAATAGATCCATCCGAAGTCACTATTTCCCAAGCGCTGTAGGGTAGAATGATGCCAATTAAAAAGCTCCAAAGGGCTTGGGGAAATTATGAAATGTAAACCAGCTGTGAACGAATAACTTACTTGCTGACCTAGCCTAATAAACTAGCGTCTTTGATGGATGACAAAAGAACTTTGAGGAACAGTACTTTTAATTGCTCAGAAGTTTTTATAATCAGTAATTTAGCCACTATCTCTGCTATTTCATTCTGACCCAATTACCACAAAATCTTGCATGTGGCCTTCTGCACTTTTGGAACAGATATAGCACCTTAAAATCTTCCTCCAACTTTGAAAATGTACAGGGCTGTCTTCAGTTCCCTCAGGGGAAAAATGCACCATGAAGAACAAGTACTTTATGTAAATAATGCTACCAGTCAATTTAGGAATTCTGTTTGACTTTTTTTTTTAATCTATTCAGTATATCAATTTCAAGCCTGGAGCCTGAAGCAACTTTTCAGAGTAGTGTTGTGTGTTGTGTTGCTACATGCTCGATGTAAAAAGCAGCCTCAGCTTTTACAGAATGGGCTACTTGGGGCTACTCCCACATGATACCTAAGAAAACTTGTTAAGAAAATAGATGGACTGCACTGTAGTTTGAAACACAATTTTTTCCTTATATGTTACAACTTATTCTTTGCAAATAGCTGTCTAAATCATTAAGTGATTCACCTAATTTCGGCAAATTTGTATTTAAGTAGTCATTTTCATATTATGCTTTGACACCTGCTTGTTTGTTTGTTCGCATTCACTGAATGATGTGTCTCCTAATTTGTATGTTTTCAAGGTCTGGGACTGTCTCAATTCTGCATTCATGTAATACTTAGGACAGCTGTGAGCCACTTGTATTTGAAACTGTTTATTGCCATCGCCATCCAAATAATAAATAATAACTGTCTGAAGCACTTAGCAGCTTTCTTTTTCTTTTGAGATGTTAATATTAAAAGAATTGACTCTGTTCCCAGAACTGCATCTTCTCTTTTCATTAGTCTTATAAAAAACACACAAACCCTCAAACTTCTAACTTTCCCTGAAAAGAAACGCTGCTAGTTTTAACTCTTTCTTTTTTTGGTCTGCGTTCCCCTTCCTACTACGATCTGCTGTTACAAGTAGAGTTTACCAAAAAAAGGATTCACCTTCCAAACTTTTTTTAAAAAAACCCTTATTTTCACATTTTTACTATCTGTGCATACACGCAAACCATTAGTTTTTCAGGATTATTTGGGGCTTTGTACGACTGAGTCAGTGTACCCATGCAGCACAACAGTGTTACTCCACAGAATCATCTGCAGATTTATTCGAGGAGGATCAAGGCGCAGGAACAACTCCTCCCCAGTAAGTTATGGCTAGCTGTAGGATGGAGCTGAATGTTGAGGAAGGCCACGTGTGGCTGTGCAACCCTGTGTTACTCATTTGGCTACATTCAGCTTTCACTAACTTAGAGACCAAAACTACAAGAGATGACAGTAGTGTGGTGGTAATGGCTCGGGTTTATTTTTGGGTTTTCAGTGCTTTGCAATTTGTTTCCTTACCTCATACACAGCAGTTCTCTCTGCTCGGGTCTCAGTGCCCAGCTTTTGCCTCCTAGGTCATATGGTAGAACGTCGTCTCTTGCAGAAACATGACTGGGGCAGAAAGACAAGATCTTTCCTGTATTTCCACACAGCACAAGTCTCCCTCATGCGGCATCGTGCAAATCATGGAAATTGTGGCAGTTGTTGGTTTTTGGTTTGGTTTGGTTTTTTCCCTGATTCTGGAAAAGTTCTGATCTGGCATGAAGGAAGAGTACGTTGCTGTGAATTCCAAGTTCATTCTGGTCGTTCAGGTAGATACCCCTGCACATTCACATCTTTTATCATTACAAAAAGTAATTTAAAAAAATCCATCATTTAAAAACCCCCATCATTTTACAGGCTGTGGTTTAGCGGAAAAAAAATAATCAAAATGCTCTCATAAAGCACTTTGAGAACCAAAGTTTAAAACTGCAGTACAGGAGACAGGGTATATTGCCTGCAAACCAGCCTAGAAAGAATTGCTATTAGCTGAGGTTGTGCTATCAGCCTGGTTAAGATAATGACCTGAAGGCAGATGGGTGCCCCCTTCCTGATCTATAGCGCACTCCTAAGAGTCAGCATTCAAAACTGTTACCGTCCCAAAGTATTTTCTCTTGGCACATGTAACAGCCACTACATACCAGAACCTCTGGTACTGGTGTCAGTCCTTGGCACAAGGTTGTGAATGTGACCAGCTGTATCCCGAAGTAAGTGTCCCTGCTGTTGGCCATCATGTGGCTGGAGAACTTTATAGGATTTGTAAGGTACATGCTGGTAAGTTATAGTTGAGATATGACAGACTTAACGCTCATCCTCACACAGTTAAGTTAGACATGCTCTGGCTCATGTGGAGAACAACATGGACACAGCTGGCCCCGGTGTCACACATGCAGGACAAACAGCTGGCCCTGTGGAGAGCACAGTCAGGCTGCCTCCCACGGGGTTCAAGGCTCCTCCACCATGAAGTTCCATAAAGCCTGCTGCTCCTTTTCCCATCTTCACAGATTGCAGCCTGTCGCAACACGTTTCGGCAGCAAAATTAGCCTGAATGCTGAGCGCGGTGCCAAGCGATGTGCCTGACGCAGGCAGCTTGATTGAGTCGCGGATTGCGCGGCCCAGCTTAGGGCAGGGCAACTGCTAAAAGCATCTTGCCTACCCCTAAAGGCTTGTGGAATCAGTGTTGTGCGTGCGGGTACCATTATGGAAAATCCTGACTGGAAACAACGGGAGTTTGAGGTGCAGGGAGGGAATACTACTCTTGTAATACTCCCTAGCTTTCATGCAGCGCTGTTCAGCTATAGCTGTTTGATGGCCAAATTTATTGCCCGTACAAAACTCTGTTACTATTTGAGTGATTGCTACGCAGATAAATTTGGTGCTATATTGTGTTTTAAACCGTGATATTTTTATTCCCTTTTCTCCACATAGCTACAGGCAATGGAATTAACAGGCAAGTGAAGTGTATCAAATCCAAATCAAAGGAAACAAAAGTCGAGAGGAAAGGAGTGGCCTTACACTCAAAGCATGGGGTTAGGAGTTAGGAAATTTCAATTCTCAAGGCTTCCTGAATAAAGTCACTTCGCCCCTCTGGGCTGCAGGGGGGTTATTTTTAGTCCCTCTGGACGGCATCTTACTGCACTTACCCTTCTGAGGCTCGCACATTTGACCGACTTTACTCCTCGCAGTAAGGAGGGGGTTAACTCTTGTTGACTGTGTGGGTCTCTGTCTGACCGGGGTCATAGTTTCTTTGGTGTATCTCTACACTGAAATTAAATGACAAAATCTACTCAATTAATTCAAGAACACTTGCTCTTGCGTCTTCTCCTGTGGGAGACCGAGGGTGAGAAGGAACATCGCTTAGAAACCGTGCGAAGGCTGTACTCCTCAGAGGGAAGGTTGGGTCGCGGAGGGAAATTTCTCTTCAGATCAAGTGGGATTTTACCGGCAGGGGAACATGTTTTGACGCGCGAGGAAGGTGCCTACCGATCCAGGCAAACACGAACCTGCAGTTTGCAACCAGCCAAGAGGATTTCGGATGGAAGCTGCAGCAGAAACGTAAACAGTTTTAAAAGTTAACTGTAATCTCGTTATCTGAAACAGAGACAAATTTAAAAAAAAAATTTATTTACCATGGCAAAGAGGAGTGTGCAGGTATGGAAAGCACATTTGGGATGAGGCAAACGGTGCTTTCAAAGTACCGGGCACTGAAGGAGGCAGCGCGACACACATTTTGTCTGTGTGTATGTGCCCACGTCTGTCTGTCCGTCCGTCCCGGCAGGCCACCGCGGCGGGGAGGCGGCGGGCGACCGAGACCGCCGGTGCTGAAGCACCCTGAAAGACCCGGCCAAGGGCAGGGAGAGGCTGCGGGCGCCCTTCCTTTCCCTCAGGCAGGCTCTGCGGTTGGCGGCCGTCGTTTGTTACGGACGGAGGGGCAGGCTCCGCGGCAAAGCGCTCACGCCGCAGCGCCCGGCCCAGCCACCGGGAACGGCTCAGGCCTCCCGCTGCTGGCGGCCCGCGCATGCGCCCCGATCGCTCCGGCCGCCGTTGGCCGCCGACCGCATCCACAGCGGAGGGAAGGCGGGGGGGGGGGAGCGGGCGCGCGCACCGCTGCGCCTGCGCGGGCGGTTCCCGGGCAGCCCGGGCGGGGCGGGGCGGGGCGAGGCGAGGCGAGCGGTGGGTGGTCGGTCAGTCGCGCGCGCGCGCGCGAGCCCGGTGGCGTGGCCGGCCGTGCAGGCGCCCGGCGCTTAGTGCCGCGGGGTATGGTGAGCAAGGGACCGGTGCTGCGCCTGGTGACCGCCATCAACCGGAGGAGGATGAAGTTGCTCATGGGGCTCGCCTTCGTCGCCTATGCCGCCTGTGAGTGAGCGGGGGGTGGGGGCAGGTCTGGCCTGGCCTGGCCTGGCCCGGCCCGGCCGTTCGTTGCCCGCTGACGGGGAGCCCACGGCCCCCCGTACCCTCCGCCGCCGGGGGGGGGAGGAGGAGGAGGAGGACGCCGACAAGGAGGTGGTGGCGGCTTCTCCCGCGCCCCCTTGCGCTGCCCGGTTGCGAGGCGCCGCAGCGCGGCTGATCCAGCCCGGGCGGGGAAGGGGGCTCCCCGCGGCCCCCCACATTTCTGGGCGGCGGGGCCGAGGGCTCCCTCCCTTTCCCCGCCTCGCTGAAACTTTCCCCAAGTCCCGCGGGCAGCCGGCTAGGCCGTGGCGAAGGGCGCCCGCGGGGCCGCCGGGCGGGCCGTGCCGGGGGTCCCTGTCAGGCATCGTTCCCCTGCCCCGTCCCGAGGGGGGACGGGGGGGGGGCGACCGCGGGGGTGGCGTTGGCACGGCGGGCGGCTTCCTGCGGGGGCAGGCGGCCGCGCGTCCCCTCGGTGTCCCGCGGGAAGGGGCTCTCGGGGGCTGGCCGTGCGGCAAAGGCAGCCGGCCCTCGGGCCGAGCCCCGGGCGTGAGGCGGCGGGGCGGGCGGGCTGCCTGGGCGGAGAGGCTCGGGGGCAGCGGTGTGAGCGCTGGAGGAGTAAGTGTTTCCGCAGCCGCTCCTCAGACCTCTCTTTGTTGGTCTTAACCCGGTAGCTGTGCGAGGTGAGGCTGCAGGGAAGTTTTCCAGGGCAGGCCTTGTGCTTGGTTTTTTCAGAATCCTCTGATGTCCTTTGGCGGGGCTAAATAAATGTTTGTTTATTAGCTCAGCACGTAGCTGGAGTCTTGTAAGAGCCTGAGGAGAGGCACAAAGGTATTTGGGAAAATCTTAAAATGACCACTGACAGGGGTATTTATGACTTGAGTTATTAGGCATGAGTCAGACAGGTTCTCAGATTTATACCGTTGTCCTGTCAGCTCTCGTCCCTTTCTTGTCCAGAGTTTTCCACTGCGTGTTTCATATTCAGTTTATTTGGCCATAGTCTGTTCTGTTTTTCGACTTAGGTAGAGTTTATGTAGATGGAACATCACAAAGAAGCATCTCTGAAGCCTTGTCAGCTTAGCTAAGGACAAGCAATTCTCTCGATGCTCCAAAACACACATAGGTGAGCTAGCTTTGGGGGTAGGTGTGTGCATCAGATTTAGGATCCTCCCTTTGCATTTGGGAGGGTGGAGAGGTACAATTCGAGTATTTTGGCAGAAGAGGTGGTGTTTCCTACCCCAGAAACACAACATTGCAATTTCCTTTACTACCATATGTTACTGTGTTCACAGGACCTTGTTGTTTAGATACTGCTGTTATTGATGAAGTTATGTGCCAGCTCTGACTCTTAGGTTTGTCCAAGTGACTTGAGGTTCCATGCATACTGAAGCAGGGACAGCTTAATGTCTGTTCTTGTTTTGAAAGATGTGGGTGTTTTGCCAAAAATGATACTTAATTTTGCAAACAAAGTTACTAGGCTGCTATTAAAACACTGGAATTGAGTGGCAATTGTCGTGGTCATTGGGACCTGGCTATTGAGTAAATTCTACGGACAGTAGTTGGTGTTTGCTGTGTAGTTTTGTGGGTAAAAGCTTTAAGGAAGGGAAAAAAGGTCATATGATCTTTGCTGTCTGGGCTGTAAGTCACAGAAGTCTTCCCACTGCTTGTTTCTGGTTGTTCTTTGGGATTCAGAAAAAAATGGAGGAGGAGAAGGACTGCAGATCAGTGTGGCCAAAAGTAGCTTAAAAGGGAATAGGTTGGTGTCTGGTGGGAGTATGGTTTTTGCAAATCTAAGGTTGTAGGTTGCTGTGCTTTTCAGTCCTCTGACTAGTGGTCAGAAGTATTGGAATCATTAGTTACAGCTCTGGTGTCTTCAGTATAGTATGGTATGCTAGGAGATGCCAGTGGTCTAATAGATTCTAGAGAGACTGTTTCTTGTTTTCTTTTCCTGTGGAAGTGATTATGGTCCCATCCCCCTATCCTAAAAGTACACTCCTTGCAATATTACTGAATCATTGCTGTGCTCTGGTTGCAGTCAGATAATGCCAGACTAAAATAGCATAGAATCTGAGAAAACTGAGCTGCTGGTGTAGGTGTATGTGCTGGCACTTCTTACATTCCTTCTTTCTCAAGTGCTCTGCAAGTGACTAAGTGTTTTCAGGCTGTGCACCTCCTTTCCATGGATTTCCATTTAGTGTTAGTACAGGGGAATCAGATTTGGAGCACATCATGTTACAGGGAATGAAATATTTAGCAAGTACGTTATTTTTTTATGAACTAGGTGATAGGACTTTTTTGATAGTGCCATTTTGTCAGTGTGTGAAACCCCGAGAGAATGTTTAGTATCTTTTCTAAAAGTGTCTTATTTCATAAAAGCTTCTGCCTTTGAATGCAAATTTGTTACAAACATGCCTGAAGAACTTTATGAGAGTTTACGAACTGGAGGAAGAGCTTATTACAGGCAGTTGAAAGGTTCTCAGCTGTCTCACTTTCAAGAGTCATTGAGTGGCTCTTTTGGGAGTTTCACAGCACAAGGTGCTAGATGGCTAGGCTGGCTTAGATATCCCTTCTCTGCATCTCCCATTTCCCACCAGTATTCACCCACATACCAGGACTTAAATTCCTGTGCTGTGCAGCAGGTAAAGGAACTGGTCTGGACTAAGATCGCCTTTCCAGGTTATAACCATTTGGCAGTGTGGGTGTTCAGACAGCTGTTTTGGCCCAGCTGAGGAGGCTGTGCACTGGTGAGAATGGCAGCTGGGAGGGCTGTTGGCAGCATTGCCATCACGTGCTTTGAGGGTCCACAATTAGTGTCTCGCCTAAGGAGTCTTGTTAATTATGGTTAAAGTACCACTGTGACATGAGGTGCACGGTCAGGCTCACGTTAAAGATACCTAGAACCATTTTTATGGACTTAACTGGTTTCCCTAGTGGCACTTAAAATAAGAAGGATCCTTACTTTACATCCGGGTTTGAATTGTCTCATTTCTGTAAATCTGATTTCTATTAATTTAAAAAAAAAAACAAACCCAGTTGTTCACTTGAAACAGTGTCCTATGTGTGGTTTGTTGTATATAAAAATAGAACCCCAAAGGAGCATTTCTATGCAGCAGGCAGTTAAAAGCTGTTGTTACTTAAGCGACTATACCATGGTAAAACTGAAGTGAACAGAGTTTAACCAAGTTACATTTACCTTATCTGTAGGCCCTAGGTGAAAGGGGTGATTTTGTTCCCTGTCGCCCGAGTGTTGAATCTGGAGGTAGTGCAGCTACCGAGCTGTTGAAATCACTCTGTAATCTGGTAGTATGCTACTCAGTTGTTTGTTTTTTTAAATATTTTTCAGAATTAGCTTTGTTGACTCACTTGCAGTACTGTCTCCTTCTGTGAGCATTGCATGGCTATACTGTGCTACCTGTTATGGGAAGCCTTGCCTAAAGGTTGAATTTTCATTGCCCTTTTAAAGGGACAGTGTCTTTTGCTACAGCTTTTCTCTGATTTAACCCCCAGCAAGATACTGTAGGAGTGCTAGTGCTAACCAAAGGAGCTGAGGGCATGTGGAGGTGGACTGAAGCAAGTCCTTTCACTCAGGGGCTACATTTGCATCATCTTGAAGCTGTTACAAAATCACAGCTTAAGAACAGGAGGTGATTATAAACACAAACAAAGTGGATTTAATTGATTTTTTTTTTGTTGGCTGTAATAAGAAATGTAGACAGATCATAAACCAGCAACCAATTAAATAGATATTGTTAAAAATAGTCCATGTCACCACCATATGAGTAACTTGTACAGTCTGAGAGTTCTGTTTTGTTTTTAAAAAGCCCACTTGCTTGTGGGCTGATATGTCAATGCATAGACACCTTAAACTCATTCCCCTTGAAGTTTTAAATGTTTATTCAGCTTTATATGGACATACTGAGATGTTTCAGTAAGCCTGTCTTTGTAGAATCAGGACCTTATTTAAGTTGTTGGAAATACACTGTAAAATCTTGTAGCTAGGATTTAAAGACCAGAGTTTGTCAATCTGCATGGTTTGCATTAATCTTGATGCCACTGTAAATAATCTACTGATGTCTTGGTAAGTCATCATAAATATAAGGGAGTTGTATGTTCTTAATGAAAATAAAGTTAAGAGCTCTATTTCTGGTAAAGTAGAAGAACAGTTGTCTTTGCTTGTTTGTAGATGGAATAGTTCTCAGGAAGTATGCCAGTAGCCTTGTTTCTTTTCCAAGGGAAAAAAGAAGGAATAGTAGGGTGCTGTCATGAGATCCAAGCTTAAGACCTCGTTACCTTTCTAAGATAAATTACAGCGCGGCTACTGAAACAACGTAAACCCAAAATGTCAAAATAATGTGAGGGAAGTACATCCTGCAGTGTAGTGGCTTTGCTTCTCCCAGCTTTGTTGTTTCCGTGGTTGTTGCCCTTTGTTTTACAAGGTTAGCCGTTTGTTTTTGTAAGATTTCCATCAGCTAGCAAGAATGTCATGTGCTCTTCTCAGAATATCAAGGTGTGAGTAAGCTTTTTGGTTTGAGTCTTACCAGCCCCTTGGCATGATGCTTGCCTTGCATGTGTTCAAAACAAAGGTTAAAGGCTACTTAATGTTGTGTTCTGATCATCTTTTACTTTCACTTTTCATAATAGAGAAGTAGCTGCAAATTTGGCCCTGTCCTATTGCTTCAGGCTAGCTGTCTGACAGTTATTCAGCACTGCTCTGGAGAATACCAGAAATCTTCCTTCCCCAGCTGTTTTACAACTAGACAGCAAGATTGACTGAATGGCCATGGAAGAGTGAGAAATGGTCTGATGTGACATCAGGCTCGCCTGCTTTTTGTGTCAGCGTGCCATGGATTTTCCACCAAAAAAACCCAAACCAAAAACATTTGGTTGCTGGCTTCATGTCCTGCAGAGCTGCCTTTCATCTGTGGGTTTATGCAAATAAGTTTACTGTCTTCAGCAGCTTCCAGTTCCCTGCTCATCAGGCTTCCAACTAGCCGTGGCTGTGTAGCTTATGAAAATTTGTTCACACTTCAGTTGAGTTTGTCAGGAATAGATGGAATCCAACTCTGCTTTGCTGACCATGATGTTTTAAACCGATTTTTTGGCATCCTGGAGAAATTCACCCTGGCAGTTCCCAGCTTATCTCCATTTAATATTTGTCTTGAGTATTTGTCTTTAATATTTTATTTCTGTTTAATATTTGTCTTTTCTGTGGCATGTACAGGAGGTGGCGCTGTCATGGTTCTACTTGAGGACAAACACTCTTTGAGCTTTTGTCTTCTTTCTTCTCTGTGTTTTTGCAAGGGGGAAATGTTTCCCTATCATTTATATCGCTTGCTTCTTTCCTGTAAGGTTGATTGACCAAAGCAGGGTTTAGTTGAAACTGGTAGTTTTTCAACTTCTCATTCGTGGACCTTAGGGAGTGAGAGGTGGGGGTTACTGCACCAACTTAGCTGAAAGGGTTTGTAAAAGGTAACGGGGAAAAGTGAGTTTGTTTCGGTTACAGTGATGACCATTGGAGCGTGCTGTGAGTCTGCGGAAAACAATTTTAGCAGTCAACGAACTTAAAATAAAAAGGTGAAAATAATTGGCTTGAGTCATGACCCATCATTTGATTACCACCCTAATTTGAGTCATGTTACCTTGGGTCGTTGCTCAGTTTGTGGGGTTTGACATGCATGCTGGTGTATCATCGTTTTCCTGGGAGTGTGGCATATTCTCTGCCTCTTTGAGTTTCTTGAAAGATGTCCCACAGTTCTGCTAGCCATGTCTGGGAAACAAAGGGAAGGTCAAGGGCTAAATTAAAGAAGATAGTGCCCCCCCTCCTCCTTTTTTTTTCAGAAGGCATTTGAAAAATCAGAGCTACCGTCTACATTGGGGAAAGCATGATTTGTGTAAAACTGCTTAAGATACATCCTGGTTGCTAAGATAATCTGCTGCTTTCTCTTTCCTTCACTTGCAATAGGGAGATGTATGGCACTAACAGCAGCATGTACAGGTCTGTTGGCTTAGAAGGTTTCTGTTGGTTTCTTTAACCTGCCATGTTGCTTTAAAGCAAAGGGAGAAAATGCTTTTCTCAACACATTTTGTGCATTTGAATTGTGTAGACCAGATAAATCTGGAGATAGATGTCATTTCATAGTGTTTTGGGGTTTTTTCATTATCTGCTGCTGTTTAAGGAAAGACATGTAGAGTTTTCAGTTCTTTTTTTAAGTGAAAAGGGGACACAGGGATGTTAGCAATTTAGATTGTGTTGCTTTCATGTTGCCAAAATAATTTCGACACAATTCAGAATGTAATTATTACATAGTACTCCAGTTAGGTATAAGTCAGAGTCCTTCTGTTGTCTCCCTTGGGAGTTCAAACCTTTTGTAGGCAGTCAACGTCTTTGCAAACCATTTTGTTGTTTCAAGCCAGTAAATTCAAAGCTAGAAAGCCTTATGGTGTCCAGGCACACTCAAGTATATGTGATGATGAAAATCGAAGATCCTGTTTGGACCTTCATAACTCTGAGTTATATGCATTCTCGTTTTTTGTTGTAAATATTGGATGTTTTTTTCTGTTTGTAGTAACTAACAATTGGAGTGCATTACCTTACTTGTGGCAAAATACAAAGGATAGACAAAAATGGATGAGTAGTGGTAAGGAATGATACGCTAAAGATATGAGATAGGAAGGGGTAGAAGCACTGAACAGAGAACTGGAAAGAAGACTTAAAAAAAGAGTTGGAAAGAATTTGCTGTCTGGGAAACGAAGAACAGAATTCAGTCATAAAGTGATGATGCTAACTGAAATGTTAGAATAAGTATTCATGGTTAGCTTCCTATCCAGTATGAAGCTCCATTAACTCTTGTAAAGAAAGAAAATTTGCATAGTGTTATATCTCACAGCTGTAAGAATCTATCAGTTTGCCGAAGTTTAAGTTTTCATTTGTGATAGATAGGGAAGTGTACACTTAATAGTGGATGCCAAACATCAAATTGCTTGGTATTTCTGTTGTACTTTTTCGAATATGACTTAACAGATTTTGTGTTTGTTTTGTTTTTTGTTTTTGGTTTTTTTTTTTTTTACTTCACGCAGGCAGGGTTGGCTTGTATTCAAAGGATAGCTCTTGGAATATTCCTTTGCTGAAAGTAGCCTAGTCATTGTACTGCTCTGCAGCTGGCATAATTTCAGAAAGGGTCTTCTCTAGAAGAAATAAGCAAACCTTTAAATTTCCAGGAATATAAATTTATTCACTAGAAATAAAACCATTCTTCACTAGTCTGTGACCGATTGGCTTTTGTTTAAGGTAATTTTGAGAAATCTTGGAAATCTACAATTATTTTACCATAAGGCTGTGCTTCCCAAATAGTTACAGCTTTATCTCTCAGAGGCTGGAGGGGGAAAAAAAACCCAGACAACAAACTAAACAAAAAAGAGGATTGGGGTTTTCTGAGAACCATAAGTGATTAACGTTTAGTTGGCAAAATGTAAATACCTCTTTAATAACAATACTGTGATTAAGGCTTTAAGAAACAAATCTTCTCTTTTCTAAAAGTATCACTTCATCCAAGGCATGTCATTCTTCTTCTCTGGAAGCTGTCACTTTGAAGTGTAATGTCTGTGGAAGTGATTAATGCCTCTGATGTATTTTTAATCTTCATGGTACTTGCAATTAATCCTTGCAGAAAAGCTACAATAAAAATGACTGTTCTCATTATTTTATGGAAGGGGTGCAGAGGGGAAGAAACATCCCGGAACAGAGAGAGTCAAATAGGACTACACCTTTCTCCTACAGGCCATTAAACCAGGATTTCATGTGTCTCCGAACAATCCACGTATTCAGATGTCTTCCCTAATGTCAATTTATTATTACCTTAATCAGTCATTGGGTGAGGTTTACAAATAGTCTTTGAGTGAGTAAGTGGAACCTCTATTTCTTTTCTCTTGTAGGTGAGAGTCTTAATTGTTTGGTTACAAGTCATGTTTCTGTCTGTCTAATCCAATTAATCACGAATTCGTCCCTTGCACAGGGTTTCAGTAGATGGCAGGAAGACTCTGTCCATGCATGCTCTTTAGTTGGATGAATAGGAAGTTCTCATAAAGTACGTACTGTGTGTGGCTGTGGGAGCTAAGGGTGTTAAATCTCTAAGGTTTGAAAATTGGTATAGGACTGTTATCCTGGATGAATACCTCGTGGCTTAAAAGATTTGGTTTTAGAGTTGGAATTTTTTTAATTTTATTTTTTTAAGACTGGCTTTTGCAGTGAGGTACTTAATTATGTTAGCGTTTGCTCAAATTGGGTCCATAGGAGTCTGATGCTTTTGAAAACCAGGTTTATCTGTCGTGCTTGATTCATGACCTTGCTGGTATGGAAGCTTTTTTAACCATCCACATGTCTGCAGCTTTTGGTGCCTGAACTTGGTGGGCCTGTCAAGGGGTTTTATGGTGCCTGTGGGGGTTTTCATCTTGGATTTAGGCTTGTGATTCTGCATCATCCTGCTTGTGGATTTGGGCCTGCTTGCCTTAATATGTTTCCATCGTTCTTGCCTGAATGTCAAACTGGCCTCGGCATAATCTTTAGGGCAAGGAAGCAACAAGTCGAGGAAATTCTCTGTAAGCCATAGTCATGCTGCTGGTTCTGCAGCTGTGTAATCCCATTCTATAAACAATTATGCTGTGCATTTAGAAAAAATACAACAAAACCTTAATTCCATTGTAGTGAAAAACCTTACCTCTGATCCCTTCAACCTTGATGTAAGCTATATGGGAACACAGAGTAGCCAAATAGATCCTCCTTGGAATTGTGCATTCAGAAGTCTTTGTGAGGACAGTACGTTTGAATGAGTTTCTGTGGCACCTCTCTGCATGTGAGAGAGACTTCAGGGTTCTTCAGATCCCTCCATAAGGTATTTCCTATGTGGTTCATTTTGCAGTTGCATTCTTTTTTGCAATGGTACAAAAATAACGCTTCCTACAAGTTTAATGGAAGGTCATCTACTACTACAGAACTGGGATATCAAGCATAGTGTTTCTGGAAGTACATGAATGCCTTTCGGAGCTCCCCTTCCCTGCTGTGGACGCTGAACACACACAGTTAACATGTTTTCTTTTAGGAAGCCAATTTCTTGTATGCAATGTAGTGGCACTGTCTTTGCAACAAAACTGGCAGGGTGGTATTTGTGGTGCAGCTGGCGACTCATTTTTTTCATCAATTCCTGCTTCACCAACTAAGCCCAGATGTTTCCTGCCACTGCGTAAACAACACGTTACGCTATTTGTATGGGTTTCTGTAGCTCAGAAAAACAACTGATTGTAAGTGTAGCTGAGTAATGTATAACTTGAGAATTCTGTACCTGTAGTTCCCAGATGGTCATCGTTCACTGAAAAAAAAAAAAGGGGGGGGGGTAGAGGGGGAATTTTTCCATTAATGTTATAATAAATAATTCTAAAATCCTAGCTGGAGGGTAAATAACTTGAATTGAACTTAGTGCTCAACACTGTATCCCTTTTTCCCAAAGAGAATTTACTTCAATATAAAATCCACAGTGTTTTTTAAATTCAGTTGGATTTTATTGATCATCTGTTCTGCTTACTATAAAGCTTCCTTATCTTTTCCCCAGAAGAGGACAGAGGTTTTATGGTACCACCACAGATATCACAGTGCCCTCCTACAGTTTGTTTGATAGTCTATCATGGATTCATTTGGGTTGTTATTTGAATTACTCAGCAGCACTCAGTAGTTAAAAACCGTATCTTTGTCATCCCCTGAAGGACGGAACAGTGACTGCATTACTGCATCCTCACTCATGTCCTCCCCACTCCTCTTTCCTGGGTATGTTTCCTTTTTTTCTCTTGCCTGGAAGGTGCCTGTGACTGTAGCAGCGTTTTTTACTGTTTTCGTGATTCTGTAACACCTCATCATCTGCTTAAGATCAGTAAGTAATAACATGAAAATGTATGTGCAAAGCCTGAATCTAGGCAAAATACTTCATTACCTGCTACTTGAGACCCGAAGCGCAGCTTACAAATAATGAGGACGCTACAGAAGCTTTCTATATGCATGTTAATACTGCATATAGGCTGCTACTCCTTCTTAAAACCCACTGTAATTTGGATCCTTAGGTTGAGCCTTGTCTCTTAAAGAGCAATTGCAGAATGATTTTTGGGGCGATATTCTGAGTATGTTTCCTGTGTTGCTTATTGGTGCAGAGTCCCTTATGTAACTGTCCCCTATTAATTAACCTTGTTTGTCTTGACAATCTGAAGTTGTCAACTCTATAGTGTAGCCTGGTTTATGGTTCCTCATTTTTTCTCTTTAAACTGCATCCTGTGTCCTAGTTGGAAGTTAAAAAGGAAAAATCAGTGTTCTGATAGTCTTCATGTAATCAGTTAAACCCTGAGCAGTTTCAGATGATTATTTTTCTAGTCGAAAATAAATTGGGCAGATGAATCTTTTTGTGAACACCAACTTAGACGTCTGCTGTGCTATTTTATACTGCGGTTTGTCTTCCTCAAAACTTTTCCATATAAAGAGTGTAATAAATGATCTTTGTTTGCTTAGTGAGCCATTTGTTTACATTACTTAGGTACCTTTTGTACCTGCATCACAATGTATACATATTTAGAGACAGAATTCACATGTGCACAAACACTTGCTACCTTTAATGCAGGTAGTGGCACCTCTTTGGAGTGGTTCAGCTATGGTCTGTAGCCACCAGTCTTTTTACTCATGTCAGCCTGCAGTTTCCAGTTCATGTGGTTCAGGTCTACAGAACTCCTTTCTTGCTCTTGCCATTTTTTTTTTTAAATGTCCCTAATAAACAAGTCCAGAACTCTGGTTTGTTTTATCTGTGTGTGGTGTCAAATTATAGTACAGAGAATTCTTGTACATTCTCTTTATGTAATATACTGTGGAGATAATGATCAGATAAGTGTATCTGCTGATTTACTGGTCAGATAATTCCAGGCGTGCACTGGAATAGTCTAGTCAGTCCTTTTTTTATTGAATGACTGGATTTTCCTACTTTTTTTATAGTCTCCTGTAATTTCATCAGAATTTTTCCCATACTCTTAAACTGTGTTCTAGTCACTTGGTGTGTGTGTATACATATCATGCATGTAACTTGTTTAGGTGATTTGTGATTAATATACTTAATGTTGGTTTAAATTCCTGATGATAGGAAAAAATGACCTCATGTACTGCTGTATGACACTAATGTTCTCTTTTCTTATTTTCCAGCTGTATGGGGAAACTTTGTCAATATGAGGTAACGTATATAATTTTTGCATTGAATATCCTTATCTAAAATAAAATTAACTTACCTTTCCCATTCAACACTTATCACTTGTATATCAAATAGGGAGACAGAACTGCACCTCACCCTGTTGTTTGGGTGGTTGCTAAGCAGCTGATACCATTTTTTAAATATAAGGTGTTCAGTCTCAAAAAGGGTTGTAAGTCTGCAGCAAATCTCGCCCAGGATCTTACTCTCACTTCAGCATCTGCCTTCCTTTACACAAATTTATCTTCTGATTTTGGAGAAGTTTTCAGGCAAGTTGTTTGGCGTAGCTGGGCACATAAGGTTTTGGATTCTACTTTTCCTCAGCCCAGATCTGACCATATCTCAGTGACAATACAGGCTTAAACATTGAAGAGCAACAGATCCTCCATAATTATGTTTCTGTACTAAGAATTAGAAATGCGGTTTTGAGGGGTTTGCCTCCTCCACAATTAATTGGGAGAGAATCAGGTGGTTTAACTGCTGAAAAGCAAAAAAGAATCCTGCCCTGTCCCCAAGAATTTTTGCCCTTGGAAATAGGAAGGCACAGCATGGGCATGCAAAACATGCTGATTTTCACAGCATTTCTGCTTGCATGTGAATGTTTGTCCTCTGGGAAAATTCACCAAGACGACACAACTGAAGAAGGTGAAGAGAACATGGGGACGGTCTGTTCCCTACAAGAAAGTGTTGTGCATGGAGGACAAAATATTTCACCATGTTGTTTTGCTAGTAAAGGGGTTTGGTGTTCTGTTGCCATGCTTAGCAGCAGAGAGTAAAGAAAGTTTGAGACAAAGCAGGAAAAATAGTGAATTTGAGCACCCAGAACAGCTTACCCTGGGATCTGTTCCTGCCCCGAGCTGTCCACATTATTTCTCTTGGAGTTTCCTCCCCTTGCCACAAAGTGTTCAGCTGTTAGGCGAACAGCTGCTGAGCTGCTGCGGCTTGCAGATGGAGATACCATTTAGATTACCGTGTTATTGTGACCAGCAAACTGTGACAGTTTAGCAGCTGTTAACGTGAGCAGCTGAGCATTTCCAAAGGAAGGGCAAGGGGTTTGAGGAGGGCAAGTGTCCGTGGGATCCACTGTGTTCATTCCCTGATAAGCTGTCCTTACAAATTCTACCGCTAGCTGCATCTGACTTATTTGAAGTGTCCGTTATAGAGCTGTTGAGGGAGAAAACTAATTTCTGAAGGTCTGATATTGGTCCTCAGCCAGTAAGATTGTCTTTGTTAGGAGGAAGAGCTCATTAAAAACTAAACTGCAGAGTGCCAGTCCTTAGGTTTCGGTATTTGTGAATAAACAATAGTAGGAACTATTTTTGAGGGAACCTTTCATTCTGAGAGCTTTTCCAAGTTTTCCTTGCTCATTTAGCAGAGAGGAAGGGCTAGGTATTCCACAGATTGTTTGCATAGCTTTTTGCCTACTTCTGTTATTTGGGAAAACATTTGAAAAATTCACAAGAATGACTTAATATTGTTTCCTTGTAGTAAATTCATGCTATGCTAACTGGAGGGTTTCTATTTGCCACTATTGCAATAAATTACAATTTGTTGTGAGAAGATGGTTCAGGGTCTGTGTGTCTTAGTCTAGGAATTTACTGCATTCTTTACTGATATGACAAAAAGGATCTGGTCAATAAGATTTCTGCCTCAGTAATAGGCTGAACTGACTTTTTATAGTAAGAGAGTTTTAGAGAGGGATATGAAGGGAATCATTGCTCTAACTTCTAACAGTGTGGTGCATGTATATCTGCTTAACAAAGGATCTTCTGTTTCCCTAGGTGTAATGACTTCAGGTCCCAAGTAAAGGAGCTCTGTTTTATTTGAAAGAACTCCATTTTATGTTGGATACCCATGAATCATCTAGTATGCAAAAACTTACTACTGTAAGATAAATAATTCCCCTTTCAGAAGGTTTAATTGAAAAAAAAAATTATGCAAACTTAAGGAAAATCTCATAGACTAGATGCAAGTAGTAACATTTAAAAATACATATTCTACACTTGTAGAAGTTTACTCAAAGAATGCACACAACTAACTGAGATACTTTACACAGTTAGATGCTAAGTAAGACCACCCAGATTTGTGCTAGACACCAACTTCTTAGACAGTACTGTTTTCACAAGTTATCTTGACATCCTTCAGTGTATAAGCTTGGCTTCATTTTGAACAAGTAGCATTTTGTGTGCTAAGTCAGTATTGCCCATCTCTTAAGATGATCGCTTAAGACAAGTTTTGGTATAGGTTTTTTCTTTTTTTTTTTTTTTTTTTTTTTTTAAAAGTTCAAAATCAAAGCTAGACACATTTTCCCTTCCCTCTCTTTGATTAAAATTATTCAGTTACAGTTGTGGCATTAAGGGATAATGTTTTGTTTTGCATACTTATAGTAACAGAGACCATCAAAAAGACATCCTAGGCATTTGCATAGTGAAGCTACACTGAGAAACATTTCTGCTGACCCTGCTTTAGTGCCGTGATTAGACACTTTTCTACAATGAAGTTAATTTTCTCTGTAAAATGAATGTCATCTCTATTTTTATTATTCTTTCCTGTGGGTTTGGTTTAGTTTCTGCCAAATTTGGTGACAGGACTGGTTGATTTCAATGGGAATTGGACCATCCACTTTCATTTGCTCTGAGTATGTCTTCGAAATAATGCTAACTTGGGATGCTTTGAAGATACTGTTATATCAGGAAAAGCATGGTGCAGGTGCAGTGGAGCAACTATTGCTTATGTATGAGTTATGTTTTTTTCTTTTCTTGCCAACAGATCTCTTCAAGACAATGGGGATCAGAAGGTGGAAAGTAAAATAGAGGAGGTTAGTTTGCTAATAGTTGTAGTCTGTTTTGAGGACTCCATTTCACTCATTTCATACTGAAAGGGTATATTTAGTTCTATCTCAATACTCTCCATTCTACTAAAACCATTCAAAATATTGGATTTGTGTCTGTACATAAGTTTTTGAACTGGTCTTCACTATAGTGGTGTTTCTAACATAGATCTGTGACTCTTACCTCTTTATTTTTTTCCTCTAAACCTTTCTTGAAAGTAATAGCTCTGCTGTCTCATTTGCTGCAGAGACTGTGGTAGAGTCTTCCTGAGAACTGTTTTTGTTACTGAATGAAAGATATACACAAATTCTTTCATCTGTCACCCTTACAAAATGTTAAGTATTTGTAAGTTTAATTGGAATGTGAAACCTCCCAAAAATACTTTGCTTTTTTCTTAACTAATGAACAAAGGTAGTGGTGTTTGTGGTCAGGGATGATGTGCAGTACCAATGCTTTAAGCACAAGTCCTGGCAATTTCTGGAGTAGACGTGGGTATTGAACACAGTGGTGGTTCTGAACTTCTGTATTAATACCTCTGAATTTTCATTTCAACTTCAGTTTGTTACGAAATATTAAGAATGTGTGAAACAGATCTTTCTCCAGATGTTTTTAGACTTCCAGTCTAATAACATTAAAACAAGGAATTTAATAGACAAAGGTCTTTGAGGTCAAAACCCTCTACTCCTTGTGTGGGTGTGTGTGACCGTACTAACATAGTCTGGTCTGCCTGGTGTCTTGTATTCCAACAGGTTTATATAGCAATTGTTCCTCTGGACACGGCGAGAAGCCCACTGAAATTGCTTAAAATCAATGGAAAGATTGTGTTCTCAGTTTGTGTCTTTTGCATTCCCCTTTCTTCCTTTTTTTTTTTTAAAGTTTTGATAAACATTGCAACAAGAATTCTGAAAATATCAGTTGTTTAAGAATGGTCAAATGCTTGAAATTCAGTGGGTAGATCAGAGTTACTGTAAGGTCTGAGAAGCTGAGCATTTCTGGGTCTTGTTTTTTAAAGCTTTAGTTATACAGTATCTTGAACCATCAGAATAAGCGTAACTGTTTCAAGAACTATTTGTTGCTCCACAGAGCTAGATATTTAATGTATATAAATGACAGTACTGTGTTTCCTCTTAACATGAACTGAAATAAGCTGCATATTCATGAAGTTCCTGAATTTGTCTAGCTCTAACCAGAAATGTTTGTACAAAAAAACTTAATAGTGGTTGGTGATGTGTTGCTATATGGTACCATTTGAAGTGATAACCCTCGGATAGCTTTCAACTTATGTATGGTCCTAGATGGTAAATTTTCTGACAAGGCTTCAGTAAACTTAAAAACAAGAGTTCAGGGACTTGTTGAAATTGGTAGGCTGGTTAGAAATTTGGGTCCTGTGATAAAGAACCTGAAACTGATGCAGACTTAAGTGATTCTCTCTTTCAAAGCAGTGAAAACACAAACAGAAGTCTTGGTAGATGAACTACATTTTCTGACAAATTTCCTTCTCATATTTTTTAAAAGCCTAGATATACCCTTGAATCGTGATGTGAAACATACCTTAGATTTTTAAACATGATGTTTCTTTAACATACCATGTTCTGAGATAATTATAGCCTTTGCACTGGAGCTAATGCCTCTGTGTACTCTTAAATATATGTATCTGCTGTCCATTTAAATAGTTCAGGTTTTAGTGACTGTCCTGTTGCGCTTTGACAACCTCAGACAAGTCACTTGTGACTTCACTTTGCCAAATAGGAATCACAACATTGGATATTCTTATGAAAAAGGCTATGGTACTCATAGCCTTGAGGTGTTTTGTTTTCAGTGTGAAGCTAAGGAAATTCACACTGTACTAGCTGATCTGATTTTTTGCTAAAAAAGGTTCAAGGATTTTTTCACATAAAGGATGCTTTAAGATGCAAGTTTCTTGGAGAGTCTTCAGTGAAGCTGTTCATAGGAGACTGTTTGCCATGACTTTTGCTCTAAAGTAACTTCCTATATGCATGTTTTGTGATGTGAGTCTTGTTCTATTCTTCAAAGATTAAATATTATTCCTTTATTTTAGGCTGTTGCACCTCTAAGGGAGAAAATCAAAGATCTAGAAAAAAGGTACGTGTCTCTTGCTAAATTTGGGAAGCAGTTAAAGAGCACAGTTTCTGTTCTGTAGTGGTCAATTCTGTAGTTGTACGCTTGAGAGAAATCTGAATACCCTCAGTACCTTTGGATTTTTATCATATCTAAGTGAGAATGGGGCCTTGAATGCTGGAAGATGTTAACGCTTAAGGTATTCAGGTTGATTAATCCCATTAAAGTAAACTGGGAATGCTGGATTTTTGTGAAGTTCAAATCCTGTCGAGGAATTTGCTGGCTTGGGTACAGCTGGTGAATGAATTACCATGGTTTAGTAAATTCAACCCAGGTGTGTGCTAAAAGATACTGGTTTCAACTTCAAGACTGAAAATGTGCTTTACTTCACATTTCCCTCGCTTGTGATCAGTTACCATGGTTCAGCTAACGTAGAGTGATTTGCTTGTGAATCTTGGTCTGTGTGTGTGCTTTGGATGAGCCAGACTGACTCGCTTCTCTCAGGATTTGTAAGGGAATGTGATGGATTAAACTGGATGATGCAACTGAGGAAAAGAAGACAAGCTTTTACAGCTGCAGATATTGAAAGATGTGCTGTCGTTCCACAAGCACCTTAAATTGACATAGTTGTTAAAAAAAACCCACACAAAAACAAACAAAAAAACCCAACCAAGCCTGATCTGTTTTTCCCTGGCTGCTTGTGTCCACCCTGCAACATCATTTCCTCACTTCTATGCCAGCAGAACCATTTGAGTGCTGACAGTAAGCTGGATGGGAAAACCAGACATTTCAGTCTCTTTGCAAATAACTCCCTCACTCTGCAGCCTGGTTGCCTTTCTGCCAGATCAGTTCTCCCATCTGAGCGCCCTGATGGGCAGATGCTTTTCATCACAAAATAAGGCCTGAAATACGGGTGGAAATTCTCAGCTCTGACAAGGACAGTGCTGCTTTTGACAGTGGTACTGTTTCACAGGTGGCGCTGTTGATTTCCCAAGTAAACAGCTAGCTGAGAATGCTGTATTAGAAAGGGCAAAATCTGGACTTACCCAAGCAGTACCAGTAAGCTTGGATGGTTACGTATAGCATACTCTGTGCTGTTCCTCTGGAGAGGGGGGCAGAATCCCATTGCTCTTGGCCAGAGGTATGCTTGACACCTTCAGTGTTTTGGGTGGTTTGAGTTTTGTCTTGCCAGTGAGCAGTTGCCCCTTGTCCTCCCACCCCTCCTGTGCTGTTAAAAAAAGGAAAAAACACTGTCAGTTCTGTATTTTTACAATTGATTTGAAAGATTCAGTGACATGCCACATGCAATTTATTTTAGTAAGGATACTGGTCTGATTGCCCATCTCTTAATATGTGTGAACTTCATGGATTGAACTGGGCAGTATATTGGCAACACGAAACAAATTGCAGGCTGAGTCACTTGTAGTAGCGCATATGATACTACCGTACCAATTATAATGGTCAAATTATAACGATTTTATGTTCAGGTGAAATTTTTTATGTCCTGCCTCTGTTCAATTGACTTATTTACTCTTTTTATCAGTATATCTTCAGCTTCAGTTGTTGGCAATTCAGGTATTTCCTTCTGCCATTCACAGAGGACCTTCGTGGGAGGATATCTCGATTGGCTCTTTTTTTTTATAATTGTTACATTTTTCCAAATGAGCAATGAGGTTTTGGGTGGAACCATTAAGTAGAGACTTTCCCTAGGAGCCATCTAAATACTCTTTTCTTTTTGAGTAGTGTTTGCAGTGTATTGATGAGTCTTCTTTCAGATGTCTAGCAATGAGGAAAAAGAATCAAAATATTTTTTTTACCTCTGTATGAGCTGATCTGGGAATTACACTTTCACAAAATGTGGGCTTGTGGGCTCTTATGACCCAATCAAAATTGGGCTCTTATTGTTGTTGAGTTTTTCAAATATTGTAGCCATTTATCTCTGCTGGTTCAACTGCATGTGGGTTGTTGCAATTAATAATTTTTGAATTATGTATCTATGTAAAGTGACAGTAAATAACTACTCACTGTCAGATGCTTGAAGGCTGATGCTGCTTGCAAAGCTCACTTTCTAATGTCAATGTTTTTTTACCTCATAAGCTGATAAAACCTGAAAGCAAGCCATCATCGTGCATTTGGGAAGCAAGAAAGACAAGAATTCCTTAATGCTAGTCTCATGACAAGAGATTGTTTAACTGAAGCTAAAGTTCGAAAGTTTTTATTACTAATTTGCACAGCAAAAACGTTGCCATGTAGTCATCAAAGCAAGCATTAGGCCAAGATAAACTCAACGTTGTTGCTAAAAGATGAACATTCAGCTGGATCAGTTCTAGACTCCTGCCTACTGTCTCTAAGGGGGACAACCAGAAGATCAGGCCCAGTCAACATAGGTTTATGAAAGACAGATCTGCTTGACTAACCTGATCTCCTTCTATGACAAGGTGACCCACTTAGTAGACAAGGGAAAGACTGTGGATGTTGTCTGCGTGGACTTTAGTAAAGCCTTTAACACTGTTTCCCACATTCTGCTTGGGAAACTGAATGCACATGGCCTAGACAAGCATACTCTTTGCTGGATTAAAAACTGGTTGGATGACTGGGCCCAAAGACTGGTGGCGAATGGAGTTAAATCCAATTGGAGGCCGATCACAAGTGGTGTTCGCCAGGGTTCAGTTTTGGGGCCAGTTCTGTTTAACATCTTTATCAACAACCTGGACAAGGGGATTGAGTGTACCCTCAGTAAGTTTGCAGATGACACTAAGCTGGGTGAAAGTGTTGATCTGCTTGAGGGTAGGAAGGCTTTGCAGAGGGACCTGGACAGGCTGGATCCATGGGCCGAGGACAATTGCATGAAGTTTAACGAGGCCAAGTGCTGGGTCCTGCACTTGGGTCACAGCAACCCCATGCAACACTACAGGCTTGGGGACGAGTGGCTGGAGAGCTGCCTGGCAGAGAGGCATCAGGGGTACTGATTGACAGCCAGCTGAATATGAGCCCGCAGTGTGCCGGGTGGCCAAGAGGGCCGACAGCATCCTGGCTTGTATCAGGAATAGCGTGGCCAGCAGGAATAGGGAAGTGATTGTGCCCCTGTACCCAGCACTGATGAGACTGCACCTCGAATACTGTGGTCAGTTTTGGGCCCCTCAGTTCAAGAAGGACATTGAGCATGTCCAGAGAAGGTCAGCGAAGCTGGTGAGGGGTCTGGAGCACAAGCCTGATGAGGAGGGGCTGAGGGAACTGGGGTTCGGTCCCTACAAGTGCCTGACAGAAGGGTGTAGCAAGATGGGTTTTGGTCTCTTCTCCCTGGTAACAGGTGATAAGACGAGAGGAAATGTCTTCAAGTTGTGCCAGGGGAGGTTTAGGTTGGATACTACGGAAAATTTCTTCACCGAAAGGGTTGTCAGGCACTGGAACGGGCTGCCCAGGGAAGTGATTGAGTCCCTATGCCTGGAGGTATTTAAAAGGTAGGTAGATGAGGTACTTAGGGACATGGTTTAGAAGTGGACAAGTATGACTGGACTCAATCTTAAAGGTCTCTTCCAACCAAATGATTCTATGATTCCAGCTAGTGCTGGTGTAATGAAAGGAGCAAAACTGGTTGGAAGGTCCCTTTGGCAGCGGTATTGCTCCATGCTGAATTAATGTGACCTTGAAGTAGTGATCTTAAAAATGGAGGAGACTGACTTTTACTTTGGCATCAAGTTATTTGGCATTTCACTTTTTTTTTTTAAAACTCCGTAAGCCTCTTGTTGTTATTGGTGGATTTACCTTTTCTCTCACAGGAAGGCTGTGTTTTACATGTCCGCACTATACTTAGGCACTGCTGTTTCTCATTGCTTCTCAGCTTAAATCAAAGAAACAGCATTACCATTAGTGACCTGTGTGGTGATAAAGGCAAGTGTAGGTAGTTTCTCATTTCAGTCTTCCTGTATAGGTAGCATGGGAAGATTGTGCTGCCATATTCCCCTTATCCAGGAAACCAAAGATGTCTTTCAATCTGGGATGAAAAGTTGACACAAGTACAGAAGTATCTGTGTTTTGCCTCTGAAGAATTCCAGTTGAGCCAGTACTGCAGGTTAGAAGCAGAGGAGGTGCTTCAAGATCAGAGGTGTAGGGTCAGTTCAGTCAGAGTGTGAGTAGATGAAAATGTAATCTTGGTGTGAAGTCTTGGCATATATACTTCCTGTGTGCTATATCCAACTGCATCTCTAGCATGTGGACTTACTGGTGGAGAAGAGTAACCATCCTTTGATTTCTGTCCAGTGTCACACTGATACTTAGTTAAGAAAAACCTGAGCTATTAAAATATTGCCAAGACTACAATGCTAATTAGTGAAATAAATGCACACCTTCTTTCACACCTTCCTTTTGAGGAGTTTGTTGCTGTATGCAGCATGCATGCCAGCGGGGGGAGAAAGAAGCAATATAATTCCATGTCCATTAAATCATTTTAAGGTTCTAAGCATCAATTTTAAGCTTGAGAGAGTGCCTAAGATTTATATGTCACATGATTTTATTTTAGGGTGTTTCAGTTTTGATTAAATTCCTGTGCAAAAAAAATTAAAGCAAAAGTAGCTTGAAGACCATCAAAACAATGGCAGTCTAGCTATTTCTGAGAACAAAATTGAGATTAGCTTTTATACCAAATAGGTTCTCTGGTAAAAATTGTTGGAAGTATCTTAAAAAGAGTTTCTTCCACATTCTGATTGTACACTTTACATTGATTACTGTGAAACTGTAAGGAGAATTAAAACTGTATATTGTAAATCATGTTGAAACTTTAAGGAGAAATGTTTGAAGTCAATGCGGTAAGTCAAAACAACTTGTTTTCTTTTCCAGAACTTTTAAGAATGTAGTTTGCTTTTTATAACTTTTAAAAAAAAAAAAAAGTCCAATTGCTGCTCATGTTTTATTGTTTTATTCTCTTGTGATGGCATGCCTGGTACCAGTTCTGCTCTCAAAAGATAGAAGTCAAGCAATTCATTCTAGAAAATCAGTTAAGCAGAAATTTTAAAAGCACTTTCTGCAGACTAATTTTGATATTTCTCAATTTACAAAGCATAGGCACTTTCTCATGTTGGCCCAGAACCTTCTTTAGAAGAAAGGGCTAAACATGCCTATAGCAGAACTTTAAGAATGGGAGGTTGTCAGAGTAGTTTTTCATATTTTAAAGACAGATATGTGAAAGAAGAAGTGAGGCTGAAACTTACATAGTTTTTCTTCTTTGTTTTGAAATGTTCTGTAGTTTCACTCAGAAATACCCACCGGTGAAATTTTTATCAGAAAAGGATCGTAAAAGAATCCTGGTAAGTTGGTATTTACTCAGGGGTTGGTTTTGGGAAATAAAAAAAAATATCTGTGGAATGTAATCAGTCTTGTAGGATTAATTAAAGACATGAGGAGGAATAAAATAAACTACCTTGTACATTGTATGTGCTGCACAGGGTTTAGAGTAGTACTTCACTTACTCTGTGTTGATGTTCTCAAACTCAGCAAATGGATAACACACTTGGGCTCTGGTTTGGAGGTTTGACTTGCCAGTTAAGCTACTGTTTTCTACTTGTAACATCTCAGGACTGCATTGCCAAAGGGTCTTTTCATCTAGTGCTCCAAATGGCTTAAGCTTGCAGAGACTGGGAAACTTTTTAGGTACATCTTGACAGAAAGCTTGTGTCACTGATTTGGACAAAATCTAGTCGCAAGACTAGAAAAGTAGCTGCTCTGCAGCACTGTTAAGAAGGAGCAGTTAATTAGACTGAGGGAATGTTCATCTCAGTTAACTTCTGTGTTGTTTCTGGTATTTTGAAGCATCACGAATGTTTTTGGGGTGAAGAGGAAGGCAGGTTAAGTCAGGACAAGTAGTCGTCCAAGGCATTCTTAAGCTCAGCAAATTGTGCTGCAACATCAGCTTTCCAGTTTTGTCTAAAACCACTTCTGAAGTTAGCTGTGTCCTGATTTTTTTCTTGTTTCTGTCTGACCTGGGGAAAAAAATATCCACACATTTTGAAGAGGCAGAGAAAGTATAGCTACTTAAGATGTGTAAATATAGAGGTATGAGTTTCTGCCTCTGTAGCAGAGGGTGGTGTCTGGGACAAATCCCTGCTTCAAAATTTTGAAGAAAAACACTGAAAAGATGCAATTAAAACCAAATTTTGTTTTTACTGCTTTATTAGACGATCATCTTCTCTGCTACTGCAAAACTTCATAAAGAATAAATGTTATCAAATTAGTTTAGTTCTTCAGTGTTATTCTATCATTTTTATGATGGCCTGAAGGAGATAGGGACATAGGATCCCTGTTCCCTTGTTGAATGTGGAAGGTACACTGAGGAAAACATCAGAGAGGGGCTTAATTCTAAAAATTCCCAATTGTGTGCTCATGTGTCCCAAGTTTAGTAAAGTTACCTTTTTTACAAGCAAGAAGGTACTTCCGAGAAACATATCGGTACAAGCTCTTAATAGGCTATGGAGCTTTTAATATTAACTTTTAAACTTTGCCTCTTAAAGATACTGGATATTTTGAAGTCTGTTGCTTCAACAGCGATGGCAAGTAGTTGGAATAGGAGTGTTTTCTGGTGACCTGGAGGCGAATAGCTCTTTGGTGTCCACATATTTTGTAGAGTTTAAATTACAAAAGAGAAAGGTGGCCAAAAGGATTAATGAGTTGTTCAGTCATTTCTTCTCTGTCGTGCTTGGGGACTAGTTCAGTGGCAACTCAGATGGGCTTTTACGAGCCTTCTGCCTGTGTGGGCAGTTCCGTTCTGTTAGAACGTCATTGTCATAATCCTACAGGAAAAATGTTCTTTTGAGTAGCTGATGTCAGTTTATTGAGGACTCGGGTAGACCTTGCATGACACTTGGAAGTTTCTCAGGAGTAAACACAAGAATCAGCAAGCCAAGTGAGCTTTGTTAGATGATTTGCTTCATGTTTTGTTGATACTACATCTTTTCCTGGAATCCATTCAAAATTCTGATTTTTGTCTGAATGCAGTCTCCGCAGCACTGACCGGGTTCTAGCAATAATTTTTTTTATTACACGGCATCTGTTTGGAGATGATTGCTGGTAGGGGTGGTATTCCAGCTGAGACTAGGTACTCTAGCACTTTTCAAAAGAGCTCAAGTCTTTGTCCAGTTGTGCATGGTTTTTCTACTTGCTCAGTTCCCTGAAGTGACTGGGCCACAGGCTTTCCTATGCAAGAGAAGGAATTCTGTTAATATTATGGATGATAGTGTTGACATTGGTTCAATCTGTTGTGTGTTTTTTTCTGAATTGAATGTGGTAGACCAATGAAAGCAGAAAATACAATAAAAAATCATTTCCATATGGGACATTAGATGTTTTGAATCTGACTGCAGACAGCAGAAATTAACCCATCTAGCAAAGCTACAAACTTTTAAGTGCCTCTAGTGGAGGAAATTATCAGTAATGTTTGTGCCTTTTAGTAGATACTGAAGTTACCAAGCATATTGGCACTAAAGTAATTAAATATTTTTATTAATGATGTCTTATTAAAGAATGCCTATTTAAGCCCCAGGTGCTGTTGCTTCAATTCTGATATGGAAATGATTCACAAACAGTATATGATTTTGTAGATTAATATGTCATTGTGATTTGCAAGAAGTCATATTTAGAAATGAAGAATATTGACCTTGCTTTTATGAGGGTTTACAGGAAGGTTATGCAGAGAGCTTCAGTGATAAATCATCTTTTCTTTTTTAACGTAGCCTGAAGTAATGATACAAAAATTAATTTACATAGTTGTTTACTTTTCCAGGGGAAATTCAGCTCCTTTTCCAAGTAGTTCTTTATCTAATACCTATGGAAGTGATACATTAATAAAGCTAACATAGATTTAACATAAAAACTAGTTACAGATTTAAGGTAATTGGAAACCTTTTTCTGGACAAAATTGGTTTGTGCTTTTTTTTTTCATTTTTTGCTTGCGTATAGCATAGAAGAGTGCTGTAAGCAGTGCTTGGTTTGGTTTTTTCCAAAAGGGAAATGGGGATGAAGACGCCTTCTTTTTCTGCACCAAAGACATATTGCAAGCATCAAGTTTTTCTTCTCTGGAATCCTGGAAGTAGAAGTAGCAGCAGGGGATTTCCTTGGGCCTCAGTTGAATGAATAGGTTCGGGTCATCTACAGAAAACTTTTGTCCTGCTCACCACAAAACGACACAACTCTTGGAACATTCAGCAAGGCTGCAGTTTGCTTCCAAGTCAGGATAAGCTTATGGCAGTAGGTTTTCCGTGCATATTATTTTTCCCTTGGTAAGCGGTGGCACCTGGCAGAGGGCTGTTCTCCCTCAGTTACTACCCTTCTTCTTTCCTTGTTCACAGCATTCTGCCAGAAAGCTGTTCTTCCCTCCTGTTTGTTCTGGAATAGTGGGACCCCTGAGATTATTTCTATTTTATCAGAAAGAGCTTCTTCTGAATCCTCTTTCTCCTTCAGGTTTGCCAAGGAACTAAATCACATTACTATATCTGCTACAAGGAAGCCCTGATAAACCCAAAAGAATACTAGGTAGACCAACCAAATGATTCTTTTATTTACTGGTACTTACAATGTCTTTGACATGCTGATGGCCCTGAATTTTTAAGAAGAAAACCAAATGTGAGAACACAAGAAGTGGACATTCAAGTTTTTACAGAAGAGAATGCATGTAGCTATCTTTTTTTCCTTTTCAGTTTTTGATAGCTTTCTATTTGCCTTTGTCTTTCCTGTTGTGTTTTTTTGTTTTGTTGGTTTTTTAAAAATTCTTCTAATCTGGCTTTTTTCAATAGTGGATGGGGGGAGGGAGTGGGCAGAATAAATGTTTAGAGTTTGACTAGCCCAAAGGGAAAGAACTTCAGGCATCTACATCCTTCTCCATGCAGCACTTTGTCATTGTAGCACATCATTTATTCATTAGATTCCTGCTTGACGGTTTCACCATGTCCTTTTGCTGTTGGTTAGTTGTCACTGCAGCTGAAGAATGGAGATCAAGAGCTGAATCACTTCCAAAATGTGAATTTGATTATGCAGTCATACAATTTAGCTGATGCCACACAGGGCTTTTATAAGTCCCTTCATTCTTTGAGTGGTGGTCCGTCATGTCTTTGTACGTTCTTGAAAACAGGTTATGAAGTGCAGAGAAGATGATTTCTTCCATAGGTATGTCTGTGTCACACACCTTGCAGTTCTACTTACTGCATTGACTGCTTCAGTACTGAGTTAGTGATTTTTTTGTTTGTTTACTATTAAAGACTGGGGTGCAGAAAGGGGAAAAATAAAGAGCTTCCTTGCTTCTACGTCTGCAATGGAACAAGAGTATAAGTTTTAAAATACTTTATTTCTGCCTATTTCTTTGCAGTAAAACATTGTAATGTTTCCAAGACAGTCAAATGCAAGGATGTTGAAGCTAATAGTATGAGAGACTGAAAACAGAATGATAGGATGTGCCCTATGGATGCATTGAAACACAAAAGGAATAATTTTGGTTTTAGCAGATATTTCAAATGAGAGATCTTCAAAGACTTGCTTTCGTCTAGGAATATGCTTCCTTCCTTCCCTCTGTGAAGGGTGGAAGAATTTTTAATACTTAGAACACCTAACATGTCTTCCATTTAAACCAAACAAAAGCTGCATTTGACGTTTCTGCTATTATAAGTCTTCTACAAAAATGACATGGCATTCTGTCATCTCTTTTCTGAGAAATGAGAATCGCAGAGAATTCTCCTCTTACCTTTTGTGGTCTCTTTAGGCTTTGCTGTCTCATAAAAGGGCACAATCCAATTTGAAGGAAAAAAAAAAAGAAAAAATCTCATCTGAAAAAGAGATTTTGATAATGTGAATGGTTAGCGGAACTTCTAGCCTGACAGTGATGAAACATGTCAAGCATCTCTCTTGAAATTTTCAATACTGTAAATATTGGATTAAAAAAATTAGGCATGGAAATGGAGTTGTTTCCCCTGGGGTAAGCAAGATCTGAAAGCTACTGTTCTTCTGTCTTCATGTTTGTAGACTTTGTCTGGTGTTTCTGTAAAAAGAAAAAGAAATTTATACCAACTGTCCTAACGCAGATAACTGGAGGAGCAGGGTTTGTGGGTTCTCATCTTACTGACAAACTAATGATGGATGGCCATGAGGTTACAGTTGTGGACAACTTCTTTACGGGCAGGAAAAGAAATGTGGAGCACTGGATTGGTCATGAGAACTTCGAACTGATAAATCATGATGTCGTTGAGCCCCTGTACATTGAAGGTGAGTAGTCTCTGCTTCGGTATCTGCACTTTGTTGTGCTTTACCCTCGTAAGTATGTATGTCTGTAAAGAAATAAAATTTATTTTGACTTCTGGATTGGTCTATCTAATACCTGTATTCTTTGTTTATTATTAGTCTAACTTCTTTGACCCGTGTGGGGTGAAAGGTTTAGAGCACTTTCGTCTTTAAAATGAGTTCTTCCTTTCTGAGTGGACAGGAGGAAGGAAGTCTTAAAAACTTCCTAATGTGACTGATTTTATGAGAAGGCAGGGTAGCAATGGGTCAGTCTGTCTGTCCCATCCATTGTCCCATGTCCCTGTGCCTGCACAGGCTTATGCACACAGAGTCTGTAGTCTAGAAATGTCATGAACTGAGAAGTTTAATTCAGGGCTGCAGTTACACTAGGTGGCATACATCCTGCAACTGCAGACGGTCAGTTGAAAGGAGAATAAGCTCTTTCAAAGGGCAAGTCAGCTTATTTTCCTTAGTTGCCTTATGTGTCTTCTATGGAAAACATTGCTCCTACTTTAGGTGCAAGCATTCCACAGCCTGTAGAACAGGAAAATGAAAACACTGAATTTCCCCAGTTTTTTTCGGGGGGGGGAACAAAAAAAAAAAAAATCCAAAATACCCCAAACCTAAAGAAAGAAACAAAAAACTATTCCACTTTGAAGTAGTAGTATAGATGTTAAGTTATTTCTGTCATAAACTTCAAACTGTTTTGTCAAATTGTAAGACAACGTTAACATAGTTGTATTTGAGAGATATATGCATTTATAGATTTCTTTGGGAGTATATAAGTATAGAGTGAATCAATGAAAGCGTTACTCAAATTACACTGTGGTTCTGGTGGGATTGCTCCATCCCTTTAAAACTTTGTAGCAATGTAGTTGTTTTGGTTTTTTTAAACAACAAAAAAAAATAATCTGAGGTTGTATTTTTTTATTCTTGCTGAATTCTAATGGATGGAATTTAATGGGGAAAATCTCTAGCAATTGCATCTCTTGTATTATTGCTGGTGATGAATTCTTGACAACAGTACTGAAACAGTCTTGCAAACGTATGCTCCTTCTCTGCTCTGACAGAATCACACAGAATCACAAGGGTTGGAAGGGACCTCAGGAGATCATCTAGTCCAACCCCCCTGCTAAAGCAGGGCCACCTAGAGCATGTTACACAGGACTTTGTCCAGGCGGGCTTTGAATATCTCCTGAGAAGGAGACTCCACAACCCCCCTGGGCAGCCTGTTCCAGTGCTCTGTCACCCTCAGAGTAAAGAAGTTTTTCCTCATATTCAACTGAAACCTCTTGTGTTTCAGTTTGTGTCCATTGCCCCTTGTCCTGTCGCTG
>BOSO01000133.1:0-39802 GCA_018403395.1 Gorsachius goisagi
TCTCCTCTGGACATGCTCCAGCAACGCAACGTCCTTCTTGTAGTGAGGGGCCCAAAACTGAACCCAGCATTCGAAGGGTGGCCTCACCAGCACCGAGTACAGGGGCACGGTCACTGCCCTGCTCCTGCTGGCCACACCATTCCTGATAGAAGCCAGGATTCTGTTGGCCCTCTTGGCCACCCTGCCGGCTCGTATTCAGCCGGCTGTCAACCAACACCCCCAGGTTCTTTTCCATCAGGCAGCTTTCCAGCCACTCTTCCCCACGCCCGTAGCGTTGCATGGGGTTGTTGTGACCCAAGTGCAAGACCCAGCACTTGGCCTTATTGAACCTCATACAGTTGGCCTCAGCCCATCGATCCATGTGGGGCAAGCTGGGAACCCCTCCTTAGATGTATTTGCCCATTTGTGTTAGTAAAAGGCTCTGTATAATTCACTACATGCAGTCATTGGGGAGTTGTCTTCAGACTGAACGTATGGTGAAACGCTTGCTTTTGTCAGGTTTCTTAGAGGCGTGGGGGTTTTTATTGAAAACAAAAAGGAAAGTGCAGCCATTTAAAGATTACAAGAGAATCCATAATCCACAAGAAGTGCCGGAGAGTCGTACTAAATGAGCCCGCGTCTTCCTTAACCTAATCTAAAAGCAGAGCTCCCGCCTGACAGGCTTTGAAATATTTCATAACATTTGCAATATTCTCCGCTTCAGCTTTGAAACTCTCCCCAAAGACCAGGTTTTCCCTGTCTCCGCATGGATTTATAATCACCTGCCAACATCTGCGCGGAGCCTGAACTATTTGGGGAGTTTTGTGCTTTGAAGTGACAACGCATCAAAGCCGAAGCGCAATCGATGCTTTTCCTGCATGGTCATTACGAGGTGCTTATGCAAGGGGAGAAAAACACTGAGACATCCAGATAAGCATCCCTGGTCCCTGCCCAGAGAGATGAGGTCTTAAAAAAAAGAAAACCCAAACCAAACCAATCTCCCAAAACCACCCAACAACCCCCAAAACAAACAACTTTGCTGTCCTTTAGCTGCATAAAGCCTCAGTGTGTCAGATTATAACCACTTTTGCTTCTTGGTGATTATTGATCCTGTGGCAGCGAAAATTAAGCCTATAAAATATTGTTCTTCTCTTGGAGAAGATCTACCATCCTAACATTCTGCCCCAGCCTTTGGGGAAGGAGTGGTGGTCAGAGGTGGGAAGAAAGGAGAAGGGAGAGATTGAAATGGTGCATCCAGCCCTTGGGGTCAGCGTTGGGAGGATGGGGAACCATCCAGTCCTTCAGAAAAGGTGGTGATAGAGACAGGAGCTCAAGGACCAGCCCCACTTTGGGAAGAGCCCAGACAGCTACGCTGGGGCAGGAGGAGGGCAGGATCCAAGGCTTGGTTTCTCCTCGCCGCTGCTAGCATGGATGACCTGAGGGCTTTGGGCCATCCCTCTTTGGGATGAGGAAATACCAGACTTTGCTGCCAGGCACCACAACTTCAGTGCAGACAACGGGCAGGATCCTGGCTCTGGCCTGGATTTCCAGTTGTGGATAAAGCAAAACCCATCACCTCCCTGCAATACTGAAGAAGCTACTTAAGTTTTTGAGCACAGACAATTTTTTTTCCTGAGATCCTGCTCCCTTGGGAACCTCCACCTCCCTTCCTCTATCTGCGTTATCTGCTTATCAGACCCCAGCAAGCTTTCAGACGGGGCTGCACTGTCAGACACCAAAGGATAAAGCCTGATTTGTGCCTTACTTTTCTCCCATAGGAAAAGCCCAGCCCGAGCAATCCCAGCTCTCACCTTGGGGAACAGCTCACCTCACCCCACTGCACCCACAGGATCACTCAACCCAGCTTAAAATTATAGAATCATTTAGGTTGGGAGGATCATCCCACCACTAAACCCTGTCCCTCAGCACCTCATCTGCCCAGCTTTTGAATCCCCCCCAGGGATGGGGACTCGACCCCTTCCCTGGGCGACCCTTTCCCTGGGCAGCCCCTTCCAGTGCCTGACAACCCTTTCATTGAAAAAGTTTTTCCTAATGTCCAAGCTTCTCAGCACAGCCCCAAGGGCCCAACACAGGGATCTTCTCACACAGCAGATGACCAAACACCCAAACTGTCTGGCTTAAGGAAGGGAATAACCTAAAGGAAAACACTTGTGTTTGTGCAGCCCAGGTTTCACATCTGACACATGGATGCGGTCATGCACACGCAGCAGCCAAGCAGCTGGAGCAAAGCACATTTAGGCCAGGCTTCCATGGGGGGAACAGTTATTTTGCATGGGGGGAGCAGTTCTTTTCCCCAGCAAAGCAGCTCTGATCAGCCAGCAAATAACAAACAGCAAACCTGGAGGCTGGAGCTAAACAGCCTGGCCTTCGTTACCAGCGATAGGAACCAGATGGCTCTGAGCAGGGAGGGGCCAGAGCTTCCATTTGCTGGATTGCAAAAAAGAAAAATTTAAAAAAAAAAAAAAAAAAAAAAAAAAAAGTCAAGTCCTTCGCTGCTTTGATCAATTCATGGTATCCTTGGGCTTCTCAGCAAGTGTTTTGTGTCTGTGGGGAAAGAATTGTATTTTATAGAGGCTTAATATGATTTAGTGTGCACACAGGTAGACCAGCATTTGCTTTTGCAGCCGTAATATATGATGACTTACAAAGGAGCCTGAGAGAAGAATAATGTTTCTGTAGTTCATGATGAAGGACTTATTGTTGTTTTCACTCTTATTTGTACAAAAAAAAAAAAACAAAACAGTTTAAAGCAGTGCTGGGTTTGAACAGTTGAAAATAAAAGCCAGGGTGAAGATCTGAGCACACAGCCCCACGCTCACCCTTAGCTCTCCCTGGGCATTTAAATGGGCTCATATTAAAGCTCCAAGAAAGTGCCACCCTTACGCTATTTTTCTACCTACTAAATACCATCTGTACAAATGTACATAATATTTTCTGCTGGATTTTTATCTCCCAATCCTTAAATTAATTGAATTGTCAGGGCCATTCTCCTCCATCAGGCTTTAACTAGACTTTGGCTTCACTCGTGCTGCAGGATGAGTTGTGGCCATGAGGCCGAACGCTTCCCACCCCCAGCAGCTGAGCTGCAGGCACGGAGCTGTTTGGTAGAGGTGGGAGCAATCAGGACTCTGGGGTGGTTTGGGGGCCAGTTTGGGAGGAAACAGGCAGAGTCCCCACCACAGCCTGAAAATGTCCATTCCTGCTGCATATGTCCATGGGAAAAATACCCTGCAGCTTCCTGGCCTGGGAATGAGGTTGGAGCGCATTATTCGGAAGCGACTTGGCCGGACAGGTTTTATGAAGGAGAGATGTCCAATAAAATTGATCCCAGTCATCCCCGCCTGGTTCCCAGTTATCACCAGGCAAAAACCAGCCAGTGTCGTTAGCGCATCATCAGTGCCTGTTGCGCGGGATGCCAACTCATTTACTGTGTGCTAATTAGCAATGCAAAGCCTGTGCCAGCCTTTATCTCCTTTCGCAGAGTATGGAAGGCTCAGTCAAGCAGAGCTCAGCCTAACGCTGTCGCAAAGTTCACCAAGGTGCTTAGAAAAACAGCGACCTGCTTTGGGCTCAGCAGCTGGGGAGGGGACCGGTGGCCTAAGGAGGAGGCTGTGCTCCTGCAGCGCCGGGCTCAGCACCGCTCCACAGCTCGCCCTTGGAGTGATGGAGCACGACAGGGGTTGCCAGTGCCACCACTTGGAGATGAATAGGGGGAAAGCTCCTGTGTTGGACCCCCCAGATGGAAACCCCAGCCCCCCAGTTCAAGCACAGAAACCCAGGGAAGTCACCAGGATGGAAGACTTTCAGATGTTCCCAGTTCACCACCACCTCAAGAGCCTCCTCCTCTAACCAAATAAGTTTGAAATGAAATAACGGCCTCATCCAGCTGATGATTTTGCCACCTACTGGGGAAGTCTCGTCCTTGCCTTTGAGGCTGGAGGGCTCATTCCCCTCTGGGCACCGTCCTGAACGAGGGGAGCGATGGCAGTTTTCCTCTGCAGAGCCAGCAACCAGCGCGATGGCACGGCTGGTCCACGGAGCGGCCCACGCTGAGCACGGCCCGAGAGCAGCTGGGGGCCCTGGCAGAAGGAAGAGAGAGAAAAATCGAATTCGCTTCGATTCAGACAACCGTTCTGACCTCTTTATACAAAGTGTGCCTATCAACAACCCGTTTCCTTCTGAAAAGTCCATTTGAAATGAAATTTCGCTCCCCAACATCACGATGAGACGTTGTGATATTAGACAAATCTTTTCTTTTTTTCCCCCCCCAATAATTATTTTGTTTAAAAGGATCCTGCCTTACAAAATAGTGGCATGTTGATAGAAAAGGCATTTTCACTAACAAGCCCAGCAGTTCCACCCCACAAAGCTGACGAGCTCTAATCAAACGGCATTCACAAGCATCCCCTGCTAGGAACTATTTGTAGCATCTTTTGCCGATGAATCCCCTCCCTGCGCTTTCAAAATCCTTGCAACTGGATTTTTAACCTGCTTTCCAAAGGACATGAGGTTTCTGCAACTGTGCCAGTTGATCTGGTTGCTTCTCATGTTCAGTTCCCCAACAACGTTTAAAATTGTGGGTGGAAGGAAGGCTCTCAAATACTCGTTTTGTGAAAACTATGGCCTAAGTAGAGCAAATGAAACAAACTGGAAAACTTCATCCCTTGCGTGTCCTGTTGGCCAAGTATTGCTGCTGCACTGGTGGATGGGGGTTGGACTAGATGACCTCTAGGGGTCCCTTCCAACCCAAAACATTCTATGATTCTATGATTCTATGACCAGTCTGCATCCATGCAGCCGGCGAGCAGCCCTCCCACTGCCCTGTCTTGTCCAGACAGGATCAAGGTTACTGAACTAAAAGGAGGCAGATATGGGATAAAGGATACAACCCCATGGAACATAAAGACTCATTAATGTCCCCCCCGCTGTATGAGATGCTGCAGAACGAACCGCGGGAAAGCAGAGCTGGCAGTAATGGGAGCAGGATGCTATAAAACATGAATCACAGACTCCAAATGAGAGAGTGGAAGTCAGGACCACACTCTTCTAATATCCTTTCCCGACAGCAATAGGAACACTTAAGGGAAAGATTCAAGGAGCTCTTGTACTTGGAGTTCTGAAAAACACAACAGAGCTCTTTAGGGGCAATGTTAAACAAAATTGAAGTCGTAAAAAACCCCACAATATAAGTACAGCAGTCCCCATTGGAACCGGTTCTGAATGCAGATGCGTATGGTTTTGGGGACAAGGGGGAGAGGGGGCCCAGAGGTGCATTTCACATGGAGCCTTCCCCTGACCGAATGGGTGTCCTCCATGAGCAGCTCTGTTCAAGCAATGCTGCGTCACAGGTGAAAACAGGTTTATTTAAAAAATGTTGGGGCTGATGCCTAGAAAGCCGTCAGGTAGCGCAAAGGTTTGTCTTATAAAACATAGAACATTCCACTCGACCACTCCTGAAGTGACAGGCAAGGTTATCCACACCCTGAACTGACCTCTGGAGCTCCCCTTACCCACACCAGGTAGGAGTCAGGTATTGGAGAAGCTTCCCTGGTAGTAAGGACACCGAAGCAATGGAACCAATTTCATGGGGAACAGCGAAGTCTCCAATTTTTATGAGATTTGTGAAAACAGGATAGGAAAGGATAGGTCAGATATAGGTAGATGGAGGAGCAGATTTCTATGACATCCTGGTGCCTCCTCCCAGTCCCATTTAGATATTATTTAATTAGATTAGGAATAATTTCTTCCCCAAAAGGGCTGTCAAGCTCTGGAAGGGGCTGCCCAGGGAAGGGATCGAGTCCCCATCCCTGGGGGGATTTTAAAGTCGGGCAGATGAGGTTCTTAGGGCCAGGGGTTAGTAGTGGACAGGTACGGTTGGACTTGATGATCTTAAAGATCTTTTCCAACAAAACAATTCTATGATTCTATGATTTTCTATGACTCTCTGACCATCTTAATACATATCTAAGAGCAACAGGGGAATTCCAGGCTGAAATCTTAGCTCTGTTGACATCAGGGAGTTTTGCAATTAATCCAAATGTCTTTGCTGTGATGAAGCTCTCCATTTTGATTAGCTCTACTCAGATTTGTCAAGTAGAGCTTCCACTTGCCAGAGACCCTCTGTTATCCCATGCTTAGCCCAGGTAGCCCTGGGCTATGATAGGTTGCAAAGGGCAGTTGGCTCTGACCCCTGTACTGGTGTCTTCCCCCAGGCAGTGCTCAGAGAGCCTGGAAACTGGGTACGCTTTCCTTCGTTGGCTGCCTAGGTCTGATATTGTGGCCCTGCACAGTCCCATTTGTCTCAGATTACCTGCACTGCATTAAATGAAGGGTAGAGTTGCTGCCATTGCTGTTTGGGGTCTTTCCTCCACTACAGTCTCAGCGTTAGGAACAGATAAAAGACAAAGGCAGAAGACATGGGAGCATTATCAGCTAGCTTTGAAAATAAATCAAAGGAAGGGACTCTGGAAATGACGTTTGATGACATGGAATTTTGGGAAGAGGATTTTTTCAAGATCAGTTGTTTGAGTCCTCCATGAAATCCACTAATGCATCGTCGTGCCTCAGAAATTGGTGGTAATTTAATTCCACTTACTCTTTCCCTCTCCTGAACTGCTGTCTCCTCATGTCCTATTCTTCCTTCTCAGTCTACGGATCTTTTTTCATAGTTCATTAAGGCATAACTAAGGCTCTAAGGCTGAACAAACAAAGCCAGAAATAGGACAGCAGTGATTTTAAAAAAAAAAACCACCTAAACATCCAAAGGCTACATCAAGGCCCTGCTGGCTTCCCCCCATTGCAAACAGTTAGCTAATGACAGCAGCAGGACCAAAGCACTAACATTTTAGGTAGAATGGCCCTGGTTTTGTAAAGATCTTGCTCAGCTCTAGGTATTGCTGCGCTTTTGTGGCAGTAAGTTCTCCAAGTTATTTTGTCCAAAAACAGCACCTAGAACTTCACCTTCAACAGCCTGCTCTTACCAAAGACAAACGGGAGCAAGTGGGGTTCAAGCAGAGAATCAACTGCTGAAGTTGGCAGATCCACTCATGTAGAGACACTGATGAGTTACTGCTGTCCATGATACAGGCTCTCTTGACTGCTAAACAAAAGGCACTTACCCTAACTGAGAATTACCATCATCAGCAAGCCAGCACTGAGATTCAGGGTGAATTTTCCCATCTTCAGCTCTGAAGAGTTCTTTCAGGCTCATAGTCAAGCAGCCCTGTGCTGACAGCCAGCTGGAGTCCACCGGTTTTGAAGGATGTGAAGTGTCACTCAGTCGGAGACATCAGCTTCGGGACATGTCTCTTCAGAGACATCCCTCTTTGTTGGCGAGAGCAAACCTCTAAGCCATGTCGCGGGTCATATTATGAAAGGAACCTCTGCAAGAAGCTAGGAGGCCCAGCGACATGTTGGCTGCATCTCAGCAACGTTTGTTCAGGGATGCTTTGGAGTGACGATGCTCTGGAGATGCTCCCCCAAGGAGCAGAGCACCCTCTCCCCTTCTGTAGTTCCTTCAGCAGACATGCACAACAACAATATTTTTTCTTTGCTTGCTTACCCACTACAGAAAATTCCATTTCCTGAATTCACCCTCCCCATTTTGTTCATTAAATTGTCTTTTCTTATTTGCAGCGATGAGGCTGTTAGGATGACACTTATAGATGTGTGCAGATATTTGAAATGTACCCACTTCAAACACTGTTCATGCGAAGAGTGGGTCGTTAAGCTCAGACACAGTATGAAAAATAACATGCCAGGCCCAAATGTCAAATATAATCATGGGTGATATTAACCTCCCCAGTGAAAGGAATACCGCCCTTTGTGAAATAACCTGGCTTTAATGTTCAAGATTGCAACAACAGATTAAACGGCAGCCCCTGATAAGTTGCCTACACTCAAAGCACCATGGAAATTGAAAACATAATGTACCTCACTTAAGTGATTCACACTATTAATATGTAGAGTTTTCTAAGCTATAGTTTTATCAAAGTTGAACAGTGAGGGTTTGTTTCCTCATTATTTTTTTTTTTTTCTGAATAACAGAAGAAAACAGATGTATTTATGTCCAGGGAAGAAAGAAGGAATAAAATTGCTTCTGAGAAATGAAGGTTGGCAACTCCAGCAAAATCTATTCTATTCCAGGTAGATGATAACGGAGAGTGTTTGCTGTTGCCCTGCCTTTTTCCTGAAGAATGGGTTTGCCATTTCCAATCATATTTACACATGCAACGCGTGTCTCCATTCTTTATAAAATTACCGTCATGTATCCCTCCATCGATCTCCTGCCCAGCTGGCAGCCAGCGGCTCAGTTAGCCACCAGGCTCTGATTCTGGCTCTAGCTCTTCGGTTCATAGCTGTGCTTTTTCATCTAGAAATCCATCCCCCTCGACGCACGCCACCGCACTGTGCAGGGCCACGTGGCACCCAAAACCGCTGCAGGCAAGCGGTGCTGGAATCCACTTTGTTAAACACAGGCTGCAGAGCAGGGCTGGGACGTGCCGCAGAAACCCCCACACCTCGCTGAGAGCATTTCAATATTCAGAGGCTGAACCCAAGCCTAAATGGTGCTGACCAAAGCCAGACTCCAAATCTGGTAGAAGATGCTGGAGGAGGGACAATTCCAAGCACCCTTTCTCCGAGAATGGGACGTAAAAGCTGGTCCCCTGTAGGATGGAAGGACCCATTGCATGAGGGAATAAAAAATTAGAAACCAAAAGCCCAAAGCAGACACGCGCTCGCCTTTCTCCTCAGAGACAAATGGGCAAAGTCAAGGAAAACAGATGTAATAAATAATTAATAAGCTTATTCTAGATTTTGATGCAAGCAAGTGCTAATTACTACGGTAATACCGAACAAGATGAAGCGCAGATGCTTACAAGAAAGGTTGAGTGGTTCATCGTAGGATGGACACTCGCACACCAACACATGTACACACCGTCACCCAGTCTACGTTCCCCTGCAGCTTCCAAATCATGCGAGGTTTAGAAATATCAGATTGCCTTTCAGTTATGGTCTCTCATAACCAATTTTAGCGGTGAGCCTTAGGCTGGATACCTCAGCTCTAGGAGCTGAACCCTACTGTTTAATCTGCTTGTTGACTTTCCAGATTTAGTGCTGCCAGAGCCGCACCTTTGGTCTACAAAAATGTCTTGCAGCTGCTCCTGGTCCCTTAAAGGCTATTTAATAACCAGAGCCACGATCTCTTCGGAAAGGGTACGCTGGGAGTCTAGAGATCCTCACTGCCACCCACACCCTGCCTCCAGCACAGCCAGTGCCTCGGCAAGCTCTGAAGCCGCCTTAAATTGTCCTTCCAGACGGACACCGACAGTGAAGATATTACCCCTCGCCCACGTATTGGATGGCTCTCATTTTGGTTTTGCAGAACATCTGCGTCCAGCTCCCTTGGGAGACATGAGGGACAGAAGAGGTCAAAAGCATCTTCTCAGTGCCAAAATGGGAAGGCAAAAAAAGTCAGCACTCGGCGATGCCGTTTTCTCGCTGCTTTGACAACACTTAGGGGAGACCGGTGGCCCCGAGGGGTTTGCATCTGGCCGTAGAGCGTCACTTGTGCAGCCATTCCTATTTCAAGTCCCCGGGGGACTACAAAAACCAGGGACTTTAAAGTAAATGAAAGAAAGCAAAGGTTCTGGGAATGAAATCCCCATGTCCGTAGGTGCACGTGCACCTTATGTGTGTGCTGTGGGGGTGCTGAGGGGGGTGTGGAGGACTTGCTGGGTTTATATTGAAAGGCAAGAGGGTTGCAGAAATTATCTTCCCTCTTCTCCCTGCACAGGCTCGGGCTGTCGGCTCCTCACCACAGTGATGCACGTGCTGGGGTAACGCCACCGCACCCCAAAATGTCCCTTTTACTACAGCCTCAAGGAGAGGCTGGGGTTTGCTCTGCCGCAGACTCAGCCCAGACAAATGATTTGGTACATCCGAGAGTCCTTCGCATTTCTCCTGGCTGCATTTATGCCTCCGCTACTGCTATTTCAAAAGAAATATCCATTACCCAAATCCCAGAGATCCCTCCCCTACCCAGAGCCAGGCGCAGCGGCAGCCAGGAGCTTGCAGGGATGGAGCCGCAGAGCTGCCCCAGCCCCTCCTCACAACTCATTTCCCCCCAACTCTTTGGCCTTTTGGGTTGTAGATCTAAGCTTAATTAATTGTGAAAAGCAAAAGCTTTGTCCCATTCCCAACAACTCCTCAGCTGGGATGGAAAGCGCTGCCTTTAGGATGAGTTATAGAATCATACAATCATAGAATTGTCTAGGCTGGAAAAGACCTTTAAGATCATCAAGTCCAACTGTTATCATGCGCCGGGCAAGAGAGGGAGGGAGCTGTGCCTGGTGAGGGGGGGCAGGACCCACTCTTTAAAAGCTGAGTCCGAGACAAGATAAAGGTCAGCCCACGACAGGATTTCTAGCCACAACACTTTCTTGGTCTTTATTCCTCTGCTTTGCAGAAAGCTCTTGATATACCCGGTGAATAAGAGCCCCAGTGCACCAAAGCAATTTTCAGCAGCAATAGCCTGTGAAAAAAATCATGAAGCGTTATCGCTCATTAACATTATGAGACAGAAAAGGCTGGGGAAGGGGAAAGAGCCAAAACCTCTTTGATTCTTTTTTCTGTGGTGAAGTGGATCGCCAAACAAGAAGAACACAGGGTGAAGCCATAGAGGAGCCAGAAAATAAATCTCGCCCTTGTATTGAAGTGGATAAACACAAAGGTCTGGGGGAGGCTCTTCCACGCTGAGGAAGGTTTACGTCTCTCTTCTCCTGGCCTGTGAATGTGGCCAGTACATTCCAAGCAGAATTTCACCAGTTTGCTTTCTGCAGGCAAGGCTTGCCAGTGATCACAGAATCACTGAGGGTGGAAAAGCCCTTTAAGCTCCCCCAGCCCAACCATTCCCCTACCCCTGCCATCCCACCCCCAAACCCTGGCCCTCAGCACCTCATCTGCCCTTCTTTTAAATCCCTCCAGGGATGGGGAGTCGACCCCTTCCCTGGGCAGCCCCTTCCAGAACCTGACAGTCCTTTTGGGGAAGAAATTTTTCTCAATGTCCAACCTAACCCTGCCCTGGTGCAACTTCAGACCATTTCCTCTCATCCATTACCAGGGAGCAGAGCCTGACCCCCCCCAGCTCCCCCCTCCTCTCAGGCAGTTGTAGGGAGCGATGAGGGCTCCCCTCAGCCTCCTCTGCTCCAGGCTGAACACCCCCAGCTCCCCCAGATGCTCCCCAGCAGCCTGGGGCTCCAGACCCCTGATCAACCAGCACGAGAGCTCTCAGCACCCCCTCTCCTTTCTGTCTGCAGGAAAAAAATCACATTTGCATTTTTCCTATGGATTGTTGTTGTCACCTTGAAATCTGGCGACTGAAAATCGAATCTTGCTGAGTTCTGATAACTTTTTTGTTCTTGGATCTGCGCTTCTGACGGTTGAAGGTTTTGATCAAAACTCACACAGACCTCAGCAATGGAAATCGGACCTTGCATTTGCATTCTGCAAAACAGTTGGGAAGAACTGACAGCTCAGTGGCTACCCAAAAGCATCCTCCTAGTTTTCAGCCTAGAAAATGAAAAAAACTATTCCTGTGCTCGGGTGGGTTTCAGTCTGTCATTTGGGGACCCCTCTGCTCGTCTGTGGTCTTATTTATAAAGACAGAGCATGCTGAAGCTTAAAACCTGCACCACAGGGGTCATCACGTGTGACTTTTTGGCTGTGTGAGGTTCTCAATAACCAGGCATTACAAATTCCAAATGAGGCCTCCCCTTCTGTGTTTTTATTCTCTTTAAGATTTTCTGGGGTGTCGGCCCTAGGGACCACAATAAAATATATTCTATAGCTAATTGATGGTAAATATCATTATTAGGCATTTAACTTTAACAGGCAATGGCAGGATAGTGTCCAGGCAGCTGGAAGTGCCTCCATTTGCTGTCTTTCCTAATCGAGAATTAAGTTATCTTTCTTCTCACAGGAGAACATGGGATTCCTCCCACTGCATTAAAGATTACTCTAAATTTAGGATATGGATTTGCAGCGGCAGGCAGGGTTAGTGGGTTATTCTTCCTAGAGAACAACATGCAGAGATGACTTTGAATTCCTCTCCTGGTCTAGGGATCAAATCCAGTTAAACTCAACCAGCAGAAGATATTTAACGGTGCTGGCATCGACCTTACCCAACTTTGCACCGGACCCCAGGAATATCAGAGCATCCAGGAGCTGCAGAATACAGTTCCCCAGGAGCTGCTCGTGTCAGCGGCAGCTCCGTGTTACTCCTGAGCGCTTCTGAACCTCAGGCTTCATCTGCAGAGAGTGTGGAAATAAACCTTCACCCCCGGAGCTGTCTGCAAACAAGGTTTTTCACTATTGATTGTTTCTGCTCCATTCCTCCTTCCTCTCTGTGGACCTTTAATGAACACAGCACCGGATCTGAGCCTGCTGCAAGTTCCTGATAAAAGTGAGTGAACCTGAACATCAGAATCTGCAAACGATCGTTTTCATGTATTAGCAGCCTGGGCTTGGCTCTCAAAACCGCCGCGGTTTCAAAAGCATTTGCAAAACATGTACAACCAAATAGACCTGAGAAGTGAGCTCTGCAGGTGCCATTAGGTCCCTACCCTTTGGAAATGCCCACCTTCTGCTGGTTTGTACTGCTGGCTCTCGAGTGACCTTGCAATGCAGCCCTCGAAGCTGTGCAAGCACCAGAGGGCGAGCCGCGGCCTGTGGAAATTGCGGAAAAAATAGCAGGCAGGCAGCCTCAGCTCTCAGATCGTTCACCAGGAATCAGGTCTGCCCCCAGGGCTGCTGGGTCTCTCAGGAATGACTTTCCCTCCGGGAAAGAAACGCTCCTAGCCCACTCCTTGGAGTACAAACAAACCCAACAGCGTGTATTGCATTGATAGGAATTAGCTGGCTTAACAGCAAGGCTACAATAAGCTGTAAAATTCCTCTACCAAAACAACCCATTAAACCGACTGACTTCATTTTTCACCCTAACAGTCTTGTTGGAAGGGTCATGAATATGTTGACACTCATTTCTTCCACTCTGAACCAAGAAATACAGGGACATCTCCGAATGGAAAGGCAGTACGTCCGTGGAAAGCAAACCCAACTACTTCTTGGTTCAACTCAAGAGAGAATTAGGAAATATGCTGCCTAAAGAGCCAAAAAGCAGAGAGCAGTTTGCGCCTCCCTTTCAGTCTGCGGGAATTACAGCAGACTTTTTTTGTGGGTGTTTTGTAGCTAGTTTTGCTTTTTATTTTCTAGGAGAGGAGTGAGGTCTCCTGCTCAGGGCAAGAGGTTCCATTACACAGTGGGATACAAAGGAATGTGCTCGAGTAATTTTGGGAGTGTGACGAAGGGCAGGGTTCCCACATCATGACTGTATTTTACTCTTGGTCCAAAGCATGACATTAAATCTCTGCTTCTTGGCCCGCCCGTGCTATGGCTGGAGGGGGCTTTCTATGGCTTTCCTTCCCTTTTGGCAATTGCTCCTGAGTTCAGGGTATAAAAAACCTCAGCAAATGGGACGGGGAGATGTCCAACCTGTGCAGGAGCAGCTTAGCAGGAAGGGGACCCTGCCCACAAGCCAAGGTGCGATGGCTGGATGGGGTTAACTGCTTCCCTCCCACCTCCTGGGAAGCGAGGGCAAACTAACTCCCAAATTTAAGAGGTACAGAAGAGGGCTGTGGCCCTTCTCCAGCACCAGTCCGGAGAGCTTGTTGAACATATGATAGCAATGATGTTGCTCCACTGAAGTCAGTGATTTTATCAGTCTTCTCACTTAAGAAATGATCGATTTTCTCCTATTAGCAGGATAAAATCTAGCCTGTAATGTGTAGGTCATGAACTCATCTATCTCCACTTTCCATGTCTCTGGGCACGGTACAATTAGAATTAATGGTAATAATAATAAACTCCCAAGGAGTTTAACGATTATTCATTACCAGGAGTACATCGGTTCTGCAGTCTCCTTGTCGCTCAGATGCCTGACACCGGGCTGCACTGCTTACCTTTAAGAGAAACAATCAATGAGCACCATGCAGTCCTCGACTTGGTGGGGTGCTAATTTCTCCATTATTGAGTTAGGCACAAAGTCCCCTTTGCTCCAGCTAACTCCCTGTGCCAAAGGAAAAAACCCGCCCAATAAAACATGTGATTAAAAGAAAGCAATCTCCAAACTGCATCTCACGAGGATGGTGATGTCCAGGGGCAGCAGGTACATGCTGTTGACAAGGGGACACTGGGGCTTTACGAGGAAGATGGACTGGGGCATGTTCCTCACCAGCCTTCATCTTCCAGCACTGAGATGAAGAAGCTGAGAAACCATGTCGATACCCTTCCTGGGACACTGGGAGGATCAGAGTGGGGCAAGCACAAAGTACCTGGTCTAGTTAGCGGTGTCCCTGCTCACCGCAGGGGGGTTGGACTAGACAACCTCTAGGGGTCTCTTCCAACCCAAAACATTCCATGATTCTGTGAGAAGCCACCCATCCTCTGCAGGGTCCTTCCTCCACCATCAAGGAACCTGGGTAAGAATCGAAGCGATGGTTGAACCTTCAGGATGTAGCGGGAAGAGCTCTGGCAACCTCAATGGCGTTAATATTTCATCGGGATGGGCTTTAACCACCCGTGGCCCTGTGACTCGAGTGTGGCATCAAGTCCTGAAGCTCACTTTGAGCAGAACCTCACCCCTGGTTCCAGAGCTTTCAGGGCATGATTAGATGCGCTGCACATCAAGGCAATGAGAGCAGCCACCCTGCAGCCAGCGGGCTCCGAGCCCGCGCCGTTTGGCCTCTGAGTGTAATTCATCTGAGCTCTTAGCAGGCAATTCACATCCAGATTTTATTACAAGTGGAAGGCCCTTTTATTTCCTCGGTGTATTCAGCACACAGAGAACTGGTGCTATCATTAATTTTATTTCCATGCTTCCTGTGTTTTAATAACAATCTCCCCAGTTCCATTTGACTCTGAATAGATGGGGGAGATAGAGAGAGATGAGTCAGAATAACATAATACTGTACTGCAGACAGAGAAATACTGGTAAAAATTATGTGTCATGAATATGTGACTGAAGCAGAGACATGAAGGATTGCTTAAAGTTGTAAGATCTGATATATTTTGCACACCTACCAGGTAGGTGTATGCACTCTCACAAAAACCCACGCAGTTATGCTTTCAAGAAAAATGTAAAGTGATAAAACACTTTTGTCAAAAAACATTCCAAAGTGTAAATACGATACACACATATAGATCTGGGGCCACATTGCTACGTGCATTCTTCTCTCTTTCACTGTCTTTTTGAAGCCAAATAAGAGAAAGACTTACCAGAAAAAAAAAAAAAAAAACAAAAAACCCTTCTCATGCCACTGGGTAGTTATGTGGTGTTGTGTCAGTAAGAGGCGGCACAGAGCTTCAAGCTCTCACAGACCAGGGCTCAGCCTGCCCATATTTCATTGCCCCCCCAGCAGAGCTGTCTGTAGGTCGCATCCCCGTTCTTCCAGCCGCGTGGCAGAGCATCTCAAACCAGATGAAGCCACGAGTATGAGATGCTTCCACCGCCCGCTGCACCACTAATTCGGCATCAGAAGATTTTTTCCAAGCGCATCGAGCAAGCTCAGAGCCTTGGACAGGCTCGGCAGCGGCTGCCAGGCTTTGTAAGCCTTGATTAAAACCCAAGAAGGGATTTAGTACATCTTAACATTATTCCTTTACCCGATACTCACAGTTTGCACGATTTCATTAAACTGATGTGCTACATTTTCCAAGGGATGCACGTGGTGCAGATCTTGAGAGACTTAGCAATCGGCATTTCTTACAAGCCAAGAAACGGGCAAATTAAAATCTGGCTGTGCTGGATGCTGGAATCCCCCTGGAAGAGTCAAGGAGCTAAAATTGAAATAAATGGGGTTAAGCACTAGAGAATTTCCCTCTTGTTTTGGCCAATTTTTTTCCCACATGAGGTCAGCAACGCCGTCAGCAGCACCTCTGCAACTGGAAGCTGCAGAATCATAGAATCGTTTGGGTTGGAAAAGACCTTTAAGATCATCAAGGCCAACCATTCCCCTAACCCTGCCATCCCACCACTAAACCATATCCCTAAGCACCTCATCTGCCCTTCTTTTAAATACCCCCAGGGATGGGGACTTGGGGCATGGAAGCTCCATGCTGTGGCCCAGCTGAGGTGTGAAGGCTGATTCCCAGCAGGCTGGGAATGCTCCCATTTTTCCCTCAAAACCGGCGTATGGCCGGCCCCATTGCTGCCAGTAACGCACAGCTTTCAGCCAGTTCCTAAGGAAACAGGAGGTGGAACCACGCAGAGGGTAGCAGTGCCCCATTGCAGCGGTTTGGGGTGCTGGGGACCAAGGACCCTCAGAGAGCCCCAGAGCCCTGTAGGGTCCATGCTCTGCTGCTGCACACCCTGGTTGAATCGTGCAAACCTCTGAGGACAGCTTTGCTGCTCTGGTTTCCTGCTGAAGGGAGGAAGGGCTGGGTGTTCCAGGCCTCTCCTATGTTTGCAAAGGTTGACAAGTCCCATTTCTGCTCGCTTTTGAACCAAGCGCAGAAATTCCTTGAAGCCCACCCTGGGTTTTGACCCTAGTTTTCGCTGCCCAGGTCCTCCTGCCCCCAGAAGGCCCAGAAGCCGAAAGGGAGCATCGCTTTTAACAAGATACTGCGGATCCAGCTGAGCGATTCATCGCAACAGAAAGACCTGTCCAGCTTCTCCCAACGATCCTTCTAAAGCAGGAGGTTAATGCAATTCAGCGGGGCTGCCCTTTGTCACTTAAAGAGAGAGATGGGCTTTGAACATCCCCAAGTGAAGTGGTTCTGGCATAAACCCTCCTCCTCCTCCTCTATCTTCCCTGACCCCTTCATCCCCCAAGAGATGCCACATCTCAGCGCCGTGTGATCTTCCCTCTCGAGGCTGATTAGCCAGCGCTGGAGTTCAGGGAGGCGAGAGCATCGGCATCCTCGCGGTGACGTTTGATCGTCGGCGCCTGCGAGTGCTCCCAATTAGCCTGGAAATACTGCCGCCAGTTCACAAATACCTTAAAAAACCCGAAGTTTAACGAAAAGCCGCCTGCGTTGCCTTTCTTCAGCCCTCTCCGCAGTATCAAAGCCTTTAAGAGTAGCTAAGGACAACTTTTATTGACGAGATGGGCCCTGTTTGAGTGCCGGCTTGTTAGCGCCGTGGCAGTGCCGCGCGCGGAGCCCGGGAGCCTCCATCAGCCCACGCTGCTGGCCCCGCTCCCCGGGAGCGCTCGCTGAGCAGCAGTAAGCGCGTTAAGTTAAGGCTGTGAAGTTTCCCTCCGCGGGAGCCACCAAAGGGCCTTTCAAGCAGAAAGGTCACCCGGCTCATCTGCTTCCAGAGGAGCTGATTAGAGATGACTTTTTTCGGGAGCCGTCGCTCCCCGCAGCAAGTCCGTCTTCTGGGTCTTTTTTGTTTGGTTTTTTTTTTCCTCCCTCCTTTGGCAGTAACGATCTGCAGCTCGGCGGAGGCGCTCAGCAGGGGAGGACAGCAGCAGCCCGTATTTTAATAAATAACATTTGTGAGCTGGCTTTCAAGGCTGCAGCTTGGTGAGGGATCCGATGAAGCACCGGGGAGGGAAGAGGAAGGCGAAAACGAGCACCCAGGGAAAGGGCTTGGACTCAACCCCGCTCACGCCGGAGGTGGTGGTGGTCCCTCGCTGGGGAGGGGTCTGGAGCTCCCGTCCTCTCCATCCCTCCCTGCTGCTGCACTGCTGGCTGCATCGTGGGAGGAATGAGAAGCAGAACCCGCAGGGAAGGTGTGCAAAAGCCCCGAGGGCCTATGCCAAAGCAAGCGCCTGCAGAATTTGTGCCACCGCAATCTTCTTTCTGATACGTCAACGTTAAAAACATCTCCTGGGGTGTTTCCTTGAGCAGTGATACCCACCTACGGTCTTGCCTGCGGTGGGAAGGGAGGACCTTTCTGGCAAGGCAGCTGTATTTTAAGAGGTGTTTCCACGTGGAGGAGGTTTCGGGGCGGTTCTGCTCAGTTTGAGTGGATTTCCAAGGACTGGCTGCACTCTTGGCTCCACGCGATCGCAGTAGACCCGCTCCAGCTGCTGCTCAAGTCAAGGTCCATACAAATGAGAAATCATCCCTGGCATGTTTGCATAACTGAGTTAGGGAAAGCATTTGCACTGGGAAAACAGAAGGAATATCTTTAGTTATTGGCTACAGCAATTTAGCATGACTGTTAAACACATCTGATGAAAACAGTGCCAAAGATGTTGGCAAGCATATCTCCCACCAAAATCAAAATGCTTCCCAGCATTAACCCTACTTTAGTGATTTGTTTTTCAGCTAGAAAAAGAGGCGGGGGGGGGGGGGGGAGGGGGGGCAAAATTCTGAAAATAGCACATTTCTATTTTTTCTATCAAAACGGCTCCTTCCTTTTCAATACATTTATTTTGCGTTATTATTTCTCGTGTAGCTGGAAAGAAATTAAATACTTGAAAACAGAACAAAACATATAAATTAAACCAAATGTTTTGATTAACGCAAAACAACTGACATTTCCTTTCCTGAATAATTTAAAAATTAAACTTAGAAACCCAATTTCTTGTCCGAGAAGCCTCTTAGAATCACAGAATCATAGACTGTTTTGAGTGGGAACAGACCCCTAGAGGTCACCAAGCCCAACCCCCCTGCAGGGAGCAGGGACACCTTGAACCAGATCAGGTTGCTCACAGCCCCGTCCAACCTGGTCCTGAATATTTCCCCTCTTGAAAGGGGAACGCTTCGTATTTTGCAGCGTTTCTGTTAGGCAGACTGGTGTCAGCATTTTATTTTTTTTAATCTTAAAACCACTTTTAAACCACCCAAACTCCAGCTCTACACTATTTAGGGAAAGACACGTCTTTCTAGCCCTTCTCTATAGCCTCTCACACAGCAAAATTCCCTCATTGTACTGGAATTTCTTAACTGGGATATAAACGCTCTATTTAAATTATAGCCACTGTGTTCATAACGTGTCTGATTTTCGAAGGAAAGGGCCACATTTTGCCCTCCACCCATCACCCTTATGTCAGGAAAACGTGCAGGATTTCTCCATGGAACTAATCTGGTTTTGAAAGGAAAATTAACGTAAAGTAACTTCCCACAGGTGGACACTTCTCTCTTGTTCAGCAGGTTTTTGCTAGTGAAGACACTTCTTCCATACAGCTACATTAAAACAAAGGAAAAACTGGAATTATCCCTTCTCTGGAGGTTTTATTGTGTTGGTTTAATGAGTCTGCCTTTCTGTTACTGCGGGAAATTCTAACACACGTTCACTGGGAGCAAAGAGAGCAAACATTGTGCCACAGGCAGAAGGAGGCAACCACAGGCATGCAGAGAGAAGCCGCGTTGGGTGACACCAAGTCCATCTGCAGCTGGGCTCCCTGTCCCAGAGCCAATCTTTCTCTCTAACCCACTGCAAGGTGGAGCAAAGCTGCCTTACTGACCCACACTTGGACCCAACGGGAACCCACAAGCTTTTGAGCACGTCCATCAACAAGGCCCAGAGATCATTACATGCACCCCGCGGGGAGGTTTGCATGCAGGCTGGATGGGAAGGGCCTTGTAAAGCGCTAGCAGATGTGCAAAAACTGAGCCAAGCTGGGCAAACCTCCCACTCAGCTAAAGCGGGCAGGGGTTTGGCAGTGAAAGGTTCGCATTGCATTTAGCACACGATTTACTTGGGTTGGCTCCTCAGGGGGAAAAAATCAGCTGAACGGCAGCAGATCAGACTCGTCTTTTCTGGGAAGACTGCTCAGGTACACCAATGAGCGTGGTAGGAAGAAACGTCAAGTCCCCCATGCATCAGAGGCATTCTGTCTTAAACTTCTGCCTCAGGGCTTTCTGCACGTTCTGTATCTTCTCCGTGATCACTGTGTCGCTGAGGTGGTCCCCAAACTTCTGTTTCAACAGGACCCTAATGATTTTGATGCAGCGTTCATCCATCATGGGCTTCGCCTCTCGGAAAGTATTGCCCCTCCGCCCCGTGATGGAGTGGCTCTGGATGTAGTCGGACGTGAAGAGCTTGTAGAGCAGCGTCTTGCAGGCAGTGCTGATTTTCTGGTCAAACCGGATGGTCTCTTTGAGCTGTTCCTTGGTGTAGCCGTTGAAGAGCTCCACCACCTCACACGGCTGCCGGTGGGGGTCCTCCTGGAAGGACAGGGATTCCAGCCTCTGCACCTTCTTCTTCAGTGAGAGGACATCCTGTTGGAGGTCCAACACTATCCTCTCCAGCTGCTCTATCTTCTCCACCCTGAAAAATTAAAATTACACGTGTAAAGGCAAGAAGACACCACAGCCTCACCGTAGGTATTGCTAAAGGATGCAGCACCTCCACCCAAGCAGTGATTACACGCCTCCTGAAAGCAGGGACAGGACAACATCTCTGCCAGAGTGCCAGCCCATCCAGCTATTCCTGGGTGAGGAGCAAGTCAGGAGAGAAGAATACCATGGTCTGGACTTTTGATTAGCTCTGAAACTTTCAGCATTTAACCTTCGACCCCTCCTTGTCATGCATGTGTGGAGGCTTTGATGCTCAATTTTCAGTTTTAAGGAAAGACATAAGCCCTGTCCTGCAATCCCCAGGAGGCACGTATTTGTGGTACGAAACCGCAGACACATTGGAAACAGCAATACAAGTACTGTAACATGATTTTTTGGCACCAATTTCTTTGCAGGAAAACTGTCCCTAGCAGCTACTTCATCACTGGATACTCATCATCCAAGTAACGGACAATAAAGCAAGCAACACACAACCATGTTCAACCACCACAGATGGCATCGTGACAGTTATAGGCAAGAGCTTTGTGGTTTCTGCACTGTTTTAAAGCCTTCTTGCATCTCTAACTCCAAACTCTACAATCACAAACACCTGGCTCTGATTATATGGAGATTCAGCAGCTCCTGGTTCTAAAATGGCACCGTTTTGTCACCCAGCTATGGTCTCACTGCTCTTCCTTGTAGCGAGGAAGAAAATGCAATTAAGAACAAATGCTGCCTTTTGCTAATTACCTTTCCATTTCACCAGGACCAAAATTTTTCGGCACTCTCTCGAAGTCACCCGTCTCTTGCAAAGCGTCGCGCTTCCGTTCTTCGCAGCTGGAAGAAACAAGCAAGCTAAAAAGCACCGCCACAAGAAGCTTCATATTCGTATGCATTCCTGGGGAGAATTGTCAGTAATTCAAAGGTTGGAATTCAAAGCAAAGTCAGTTCTGTTTTCATTTACAGAAAGAATCACATGGATTGAGGGGAAATATCAATGGTTCTTCATATGCACCCCCTTCTCCTGTGCACCCCCCTTCCCACACAGAGCAAGCCCCGGCACACAGGTACGGGGGACCTCCCATTCAACCCACCAAGGGATCAGGGCTCCAGAGCACAAGGGACGCGATTGCTCTGCAGCACGTACCTACACAATCTTCCATTATCTTTTGTGCTTTGGGTTCAAGCCTATGTTAACATCTATTCAAAGTAACCACGGAGTGGACAGAATCATAGAATCACTTTGGTTGGAAAAGCCCTTTAAGATCATCAAGTCCAACCATTCCCCTAACCCTGCCATCCCACCACTAAACCCTGTCCCTAAGCACCTCATCTACCCTTCTTTTAAATCCCTCCAGGGATGGGGACTCTACCACCTCCCTGGGCTGCCCCTTCCAGAGCCTGACAACCATTTCTGTGAAGAAATTTTTCCTGATGTCCAACCTTACACCAGACCCCATGCTATGAAGTGAACATACATGGTGTGAAACGTTCAGGGCCCTCACTGCACTTTGGTGCATTACCTGTTCAGACAGATGTGTTGCTGGCATTGGGACAAGATGCCATCTGACTTCCTCTTCATTGGCAGGGCAATGTAATCTACAGCAGGGATGGGAGACAAGCTGAACAAGCCAGCTCTTGAAAAGGCCCTGACTCCCTCTGCCCCCGAACAGTTTATCTAAGCGCTCCTGCTAGATTGCATGGCAACACGTTATGCCCTTTGCACGAACAGAGTGATCCAGACATGCTATCCAGGATCAAACAATAGGGATTTTGTTATTAGAGAAAGGTGGTATCTCAAGGGCTTCCTCTGTTCCCAGCACAAAAGACATAGTGGGCAAGGCAAGCAGAGCCAACGTGCCTCTGGACACTGCTGTTACCCAGCAGGTAGATAATCCACTAGCACATCTTTATAAGTGTGTTTAAAGCATGTAGTAGTGGATGGAAAAGCAGGGAAAGGAGCAAATCTGAGAAGATTTGCCTAATTGAGACACAAGGATTTGGACATTTCACAGATATTCAGGCAGGCTGGGTTGGTTTTTGGCTTGTGAGGAAAGAACTGCTAGCCCAGGAGGAAGAGTTGGTCCCTGGTAGAGCAGACACCATATGCTATCCCACAGGCATTCCCCTTTAGACAGTGCTCCTGGAGGACATCTCCCAGGTGGAATGGACCAGAAAATTTCATCTCTAATCTTTGCAGCCCTTGGAGAAAGCGCACACAGCCCTGGAGCAAAGCCAAGGTCTCCTGGCAGCTCTGAGGGTCCCCGACCCAACCTGACATCCAGGCAGGAGAGCACTAAAACCCGATGTCCTAATTTACAGCCACGATTACCTCTGGTAGCCGGACCAGCCCTGTCCTCTTCACCCTGGGAAGTCCCCGGCATGGCCATGGTGACAAACGTGGATGGGGGTGTGAAGGCGCTGGCTGGGTGGGGGGGCCCCGCCAGAGAGCGGGGGCTTCCTGCCACGTTGCCTGGGGCACGTCTCTCCTTGATGATGGAGGAGCTGCCAGCGTCATGGGGCAGGTTGGCCTCAGTCGCCCGCAGCAGCGGCTTGGCAGGGCAAGCCCTGTCACCGTGGTATTTCCTGGATGCATTCCCCGGGGTCCATTTTGGGAAGGTTTTCCTGGATTTTTTTGGCTGGGGTGGCATCATGCTGTGGACAGCCGGTTCTTCTTCTGAAAGCAAGGCAGATACTCAAGATGTCCAATGGGGTATCAATGTCACAGATCTCCCACCTCCTGCTCAGTGCTTTTTATCCTGACTGTAGGGCTGGGAAATTTATGCCAGGACTACAATGTTCTCAGCATCCTCCCCTCCCAAAAGCCCAATGGAGGTAGAAAGGTGCAATCTGCAAAAGACCCTACTCACTTAACTTCTCCAGGAGCTGTCTGTCTTCCAGCAGCTTCTTCTCTAAGATATCTTTATGCTCTGTAGGAAGAGAGAACTTTGCAGCCCTGAGCTCATTCTCTAAAGATTGCTCCCGAGCAGCCCCAAATCGCAATGCCGGAGGGGTGTCACTCACCGCTGATGCCTTCCACCGTCCCCCAGTAGAGCCCGCTGAAGCCGGGGCAGCGGGCCAGCACCTGCTCACCCACCGCGTAGAGGTGGAAGGGCTTGCGGGGCTCCTTGATGTTCTCAATGTTGATCACTCGGCTGCCGTCAGGCCAGCTGATGAGGACATAGAGCTTGGCCGACATTGGGGCTGCCCACCCTGGGGGGAGGGGAGTGGGAGGGGACCGTCACGGCACAGCTTTGTGCTCTCCCATGGCTGGGAGGATTACCAAATGACGCTTTACCCAAGGCAGCGCAGCCTGCGAACATAAAATACTTGTCCCTGCATCTTTTCTACCAGTTATTTCTCCTTTCCCATTCCTGCCCTTCTTTGCATGCCTTGTCCTAAACCCCTTCCCTGGGAGGTTGTCCTGGGACGGACCTGGGCACAGCTCCACGCACCTTCAGCGTGCTCCAGCTTAATTTGAAGAGGAGATGCAGCTCCAGCCATGGCTTGTGTCACCCGGGGCCGGGCAGGACCAGCTCTCACCCAGGATGCGTTGGACAGATACTGGATAAGCCACCAAGCAGAGACTGGTTCCTCTGCCCGTGGGAACCAGCACAGCTCAAATGGCACCAATGGGTCTACAGCCATTTGCTGCAGTGGAGGATCGTACCTGGGTGATATCAAGGCACTACAGAGAAGAGACTCGAAAAGGCCCAAGGGTATTCCAGGAAACCATCGTTCCTTCACCTGTACAGTTATTTTTTTCAGTAAATGCCAAAGCGCTTTGATAACGACGGCAGCAAACTACCTCTGTTTCACACATGGGGAAACTGAGGCACAGAGCCAGGCGAGTGGTGCCTTTCAAACCCTCCCGAGCCACTGGGGCAGGAGAGGAGCCCAGGACTGCCGGCCTCAGGGACGGTTTCCTTCCAGGCTTCAACCACCGCATCCTGGATGGGGACAAACCCAGGCAGAGCCCCCCACCAGAGCATCGCCCCAGCCCCTCCTGCTCTGCTCCACAGCAGGATTTGGCCAAAGGGTTTTGGGGACTGAGCCTGCACATGGAGAACGGCGGTCCAAGCTGATGGAGGGAGCTGGGGCAGGGGGAGGAGAGGTGGAACAGGGACAAGCTGGCTGGAAAGGCAGCTATGACCCAATTTATTGCAGTCTCTTGTTTTTCCCCCACATCCCCATTCAAGTCAAGCCTGGTTTTGATTCCTCTCACTCGGGAGGCTCAGATCACCCTGGAGAACTTTCTCCTCCTCCTTCCCCCCCCCATCCTCCACCATCAGCAGCCACAGCAAAGCTCCTCGCAGGAACCATAACTTTCCCCGGACCTGCCAGCCTGCCCTGCCGGCACGGACTCGCACCTTGCTCCCTCCAATCTTTCTCTCTGGGGGGTTATTTTTACAAGGGAGCACCACATACAAATTAAGCGTGCGGTAACCGCCTCGCCCCCCGCACCCCTTCCCCGCTGCGGGATGCTCTGCGGCTGCACCCAGCCCTCTCCCGAGCCCAGGGGAGGTTACACACCAAAAAGCTGGGATAATCCTGTAGCCGAGACCTCTCCCTCCCAAAAACACACCTCTGTTTTAAAGAGCTCCATATTCCAAACAGCCCCAGCCCCCCAAAAGCTCTCTGGAGGGTTTTTCCCTTTCTATAACATTTAAAGAAAAAAAAAAAATCCCACTGATCTTCATAGCTGCTGCTGCTCCCTCCTGCCCCCCTTACCAGTTGCTCGTTTACCTTAACGAAGGCAACAAAACTACACAAACGCACAAAAGAGAAGGAGATCACGATCCTGACAGCAAGAGCGTTCGGTCCTTGCCTGGTTAGCACCGTTCCAGGTGTTGAGTCTTGCAAAATGTCTCCTGGCTATCCCGAGCTCGGCTGCCCGCTCCAGGAGGGGAGGTGACCGGACACTTCTTTGCCTTGGGCTTGTCCCTTCCTTGTCAGGTCTCCTTTGTCCGCCTTAGAAAGCTCCCACCTGCTGTCCCCACTGCAAAGAAAAGAAAAAAAAAAAAAAAAAGCCCCTTTGCTTGCTTTTTTCCCTGGTTGTTTTGTTCCAGCATTATTATTCCTGTTATTTTTCCATATACATATTTTTTTTTTCCCCCTTAGCTTGTTTCAGGTCTGTTTCTTACAGGGAGAGAGAGCAGAAAGAGAAGAGAAAAAGCCTTGGGTTTTTTGGAGCATGAATAAACCTTGCATTTCCATGAGTTATTCATGAATAATTCATGAAAATGCATGATTAATTCAGGTTCATGAATTATTCAGGAATAATTCTCGAACATTCCTGGTTAATTCATGCTCACATAGCGAGTGAGTCAGGCTCTAGGGCTTGGTGAATTCCTTTCTCCCCGAGACAGGAGGAGAGAGGCTTAGAGACGGCTCCATTCCGCGCTTCCCCTTTGCTGCCTCTTCGGAGGAAACATTTTGGGCCCTTTTGGAAACAAGGGCTTGAAGAAGAGAATGGAAACACCTGCAGCCTCCTGGCCACCGAGGACTAACACAGCACCACAAGAAAGAGAGAAGGAGGGAAAGAGATGGGACTTGCTCTCGGAGGGAAGCCTAGCAGCAAGTTTTCCTCCCTTTCAAAGCAGCTCTCAAACTGCCTCTGCATTTCTTCCTCTCCCCCCCCCACCGCCGCCTCCAAATCTCTCCCTGGTTAAGCTACAGCTCAGCTGCTTCATTTTTCACCTGCAAAGGACTATGCATACAGGCCTCTCCTTAGAATCGTAGAATCACTTGGGTTGGAAAAGCCCTTTAAGATCATCGAGTCCAACCTTTAACCTAACCTTGCCATCCCACCACTAAATCCTGTCCCTAAGCACCTCATCCATCCTTCTTTTAACTGCCTGGGGGGTTAGGGACAGGGGCACCAGGCCAGCCAATTTATTTTGCTGGGATGCTTGTGAGCAAAACAAGATCTTGCAGTGGAGCCTCTGCCGTGGGGATGCTGAGCTCTGCAGGACACCAAGACCTGCGGTTCAGGGTGGCATAACGGGGGGCTCCCCCACCTCCTGAGACCCACTGCAATCAGTGGCTAAAGACCCCGCGCCTCTGCAGAGACATCACCAACCTCTTCCCAGCCTGATGCTCAGCTTTGCAGGCCATGCACTCCGTTTCTGTTGAGTTAGTGCCCCACATCCCCAGAGGAACACAGCTGTGGCACTAATCCCAGCAGAGACAGGTCTAAAAGCAGCAGTATCCCGATTCTCTGTAGTTTTGAATGATGCTGCTGAAGAATGAGAACCGCATAGGAAGAAGAAATGGAGAAGCAAGGATGAGGGGAAAAAATAGCAGACATGGATGATGATGGAGAGGAGATCGGATTCTGGTTTTATGCAGGACCCAGTCCAAATAAAATCTGCTTGCAGAGTGGCCTTGCTTAAGCAAGCGCTGTTTGCTCTCCTTTGAAGGGCCAACAGAATGCAAAGCGTAACAGAGGAACAGTCCTGGGGGCCGGGGCACAAACTGCGGGAGAAGAAAGATTGCGGCCACCACAAGATGAAGGCAAGTCATAGTCTCATCAAACAACAGAAAAGTCAAGTGTCTGTATATAAATATACAGTGTTTGTGTTGAGTTATTCCAGGAAAATGTGAGCCTGAAGTGAATCCCAAGTGTTTGACTTCATGAAAATTAGCAAGTCCTGATTATTTCCCTCCCTGTGTCTGAATACAAAATCCCCTGCCAGATGCCTTGTTGCCAGCTGGGTGCAGAATTATCTTTCAGGAACCTCTGCGTCTGCATTCCCTGATTCTTTGAAAACAAATCCCATACCATGGCCTCCAGCACCAGCACCCATTTCACCCTCCAGGCTGCGCTTGCCAAGATTCAGATTTCAGCTGCGATGAAGGAACAAGACCAGCTTCTGCGTAATCCTAGAGATGTGCTGGAGGAACCACGTTCAGCACCTGGTTGAATCACAGAATCACAAGGGTTGGAAGGGACCTCAGGAGATCATCTAGTCCAACCCCCCTGCTAGACCAGGGCCACCTAGAGCATGGTACACAGGACTTCGTCCAGGCGGGCTTTGAATATCTCCAGAGAAGGAGACTCCACAACCCCCCTGGGCAGCCTGTAATGCTGCCCTGTCCTGATCAGGCCAATCCTAATTGATGGTGGAAGGGATTGAAACAGCAAACACAGGCGGTTTTAATCTCCCTTTGCATTCTACCTCTGCAACTTTGCTCTTCCTTTTGCTTGGGTTTAGCAGCCCAGACGTGAGCTTCGCCATTTCAGGAGGCAGCCACGGTTCAATAATTGGGGGAGAGGAGCTGTATTGCTCATTAATTTTGATCACCACGATGCAATGGCATGGGAACCATCACACAAGCGTGCTTCGGTGGGAGCAGACCTGAGACCAGCTCGAGCTGTGCATCGCGAGGAGGGGTCGGGCAACGGTTGGACTTGATGATCTTAAAGGTTTCTTCCAACCTGAGCAATTCTGTGATTCTATCAGCATTGCCAGGGTACACGGCCAAGCTACAAGGAGGACAGAGAGACCCCGGCATTTAGCGATGCCCCTTGTCACCAGTCCCGTTTGGGATGGCAGGTTGGGCCAATGGAGCCCTTAGGATGGATCTGGGTCACAGTTTTGCGGCCGCCTGTGCCAAACGCCGTAGCACAAGTCCCTGCCTGTACCGGCGAGCGACCGCCTGGTGGCATTTTGCATTTTTAATGAAATAAGTACAAGTCCCATCCCTGCCTACGACACAAGGAACAGTGAAATACAATCCATGCTAATGAGGCTGGAATTAACTGCATTTTAATTAAAGACTTGTCTCTTCCCTAATAAGCTAGAAATAAGCTAAATTGCTCAGATATAGGGAGTAAAGCAACAACCTCAGGTCAGCAGCCAGCTAGGCTGGTACGCGGAGGTTCTACTCACCGCGCTTTGTTAAATGCTCTCCTAGACTGGAGCATTCCCATATTATTCCTCATGTGGCAGGGGCCATAAAACGATGCGAAAAATCAGAGACTGAAGCACAAGGCACAGGTCTGCAGAGCTGCAGGGGCTGCGTGTGCTCTGGCAGTGAGCCCACGGGCCCGGCAGGGCTTCAACATTTACCAAAAGGCAAGGTATTATTCCTTCTCTCATATAGCCCTGAATTCACAGAGGTATTTTTTGGAGGCTAAAGGGTTGGGGTTTTTTTTCCCCTCTGAAAAAGAGGGTTTCCCTTTGTAATCCTATTCCAAAAATCCCTTCTTTTTCACCTATTCAGCTTCCCAGCCTTTTGCAAAGCCTTTTTTTCCCCCGAGCTATCTGTATTTACTTGACCTTTGCGCTCTACAACATCTGTTTCCTTATCTGCTTGGCTGGCTGGTTTCTTGGGTTTCTTTTGAGCGCTTGTCAGGGAGACAGCATAGGCACAGTTAGCAAAAAAGAGAAAAAAAATCACCAAAAAAAATGGAAGGTACTTTAACTCGGGGAGGGCAGAGCCATAAAACATGACTGTGGCTTTTAAATATCCCCAAACCTTTTTCTGATGCTTTCCAGTATTTAGTTTTAGCCTCTTTTTAGTATTCACAGGGGCATGAAGGGGATTAGGAGGAATTAACCCAGCTAAGGATGTACCAGAAACCAAGGAATAGATCAGTCTCGTGAAATTGATAGGGAAGAAATTATTTTGCATCGTAATTACAGCTGTGGGTACCTGGGCAATGCAAACCTGCTTAACTTCAGGTACCTGAGCAGCTCCTGAGAGGGTGGCAGGACCAACCACATTTTTTTAAATTAAGCACACACCTGCCAAGTCACAAAATGAGGGCCAAAAAGCAGAAAAAGCCTCAAAGCTTCATATAGTAACACACCCCACTGAAAGCTGTAGAGGTGATCCTGATGGGCGGATCAAGGTAATTATAAAGAAGAAAAACCCCAGAATGCATTTTTTAGGTTCAGATTTCCAGAGCACAACACTGAAGGAACAGAAAAGAGAAAACATCCCAGGGCATCGTCTCGCAAGGGGAGGAAAGAACGCAGTGAGAAAGGGCTGATGTGGAAAAATCACTGCATTGCCTCTGGGCACCACATCCCTGGGGACTCATCACCCTTTTTTTCCTGACTTTTTTTTTTTTTTTTTTTTGCACCATTCCTGGATGGAAAAGCACTGCAGGGACACGAGGTCCCTGCTTGGGAGCACCAAATCCGAGTGCTCAGCCCCCGTGGAGCCGGCGCCGCGCTGCCAGCTGCTGCCTGCGCATCTTCTGAGTCATCGTCCCCCGTTACCTTGGCGAAGGCAGTCATGGGTACCATTAGAGGAGCTCCAACACCAAGAGAACATGTTGTTTTGTGTTCCTCCACTGGCACAACTCTGATGCCAGAGTCTCAACCTGCTGCTAATTAATTAAATATAATCAGGAGCACGTTAGCGGTTGCGGAAGGGACTCACCGGGTGGCACACGCTGCGCGAGCACCCATGAGCACGGGCAGGGTGCTGCTTCCAGCCCCCTCCACAGCATCTCTGTGGAACTGAGCTCTTGCCCTCAGCACCACTAGGTTGGGGGTTCCCCACCCCCCACCCCCCCCTGCCCCATTTCCTCCCGTTTCTGGCAGAAAGCACAAAGAACAGTTCTTTGCATTGGGAAGGGATAGGATCTGGGCTGATTTTGGATGGGAAGCTGTGCCAGGTGGGACCAAGGTGCCATAGGGGACCCTCCTGCCCCTCTCCACAACATCCCCAGGTGCTGCACCCTGGATCGGAGCTTCTGCAACAGCACCCCCTCCTCTGCCAAAAGGTTTGAAATCCTGCACTTTCACCTTACATAGTCACAGCCACCAAATATTTCCTTGCAGGGCCTTTGATGCCGCTGCATCGTTCATCAGATTCCCTCTCACCCGTCGCAGCGCTGGATGAGAGGGCAGCGAGCCCTTGCAGATGCTGCTGCCTCGCGCAAGCCGCCTCGGTGCCACCCCGTCGGTGGGCAGGACGGTCTCAGGATGGTCTCATCAAGGACGCCGTCCACCGGGATGCAAAGGGAATGGGAAACACTATCAGACTTGTAGCAACATGCTGTAAAATCGAGCGGAGGAATTGTCCTTGACCGGCCGCCTTGCTGGGCCCTGCTTTGCGGAGCTGGCATTGGCCAACGGGCTCGTGTCCGAACGGAGCGGTCAAAACCCATGGCTTTGCTCCCCAGCGTGAGCGGTTCCCACCCCAGCCCTGCCTACTCAGTGACGTTATTTTGGTACCTGACTGCTTAAACGTGCAAGAATATTCTCTCTAATTTGCTAAATCGACAATTCCGCTTCTCTCAGGAGACCGCCTCAGCTCCACCTTCACCCTCTTCAGCCTTGTACACGTGGTTCATAACATGAAAAGGTTTTTCCTCAATTTCTTCTCCAAGAAAGAGGGAATTGATCCGTTATTTATAGCAGTTTAAATTGACAGGTTGGCTGCAAAAATCCACCGCTCATCACATCAAAGGCTGATCCAATAGTGCCTATTACTCCAGTAAGGGAGGGCTCGGGGATGAGCGGGTAGGCATGGGTGGGAGAGATGAAGTGACAGGACTGAAATGGATGGGGCTTCTCACGGGCGGTCTGCACCAGTGCAAGGAGGAAGAGGAAGAAGCAGAAGCTGAGAAGACAGCACTGCTTTAAATTAGGATTCTGCTGTAAAGGGCAAGACAAAACACGACACATTTCTTACCTCGTCAGTGGAGGCCGTCCAACCCACTCATCTCCAGCTGTGGAAGCGTGGTGCGGAGTTTAGTCCTCACTCGCCTGGTAAACGACACCACGGATCTGAGCTCAGCCTGGAATCCTCCGCACTGAGTTCATGGATTTGTACAAGATGTAAACCCGTGCATTTGCAGCGAGCACAGCGTCGGCCGATGGCCAGCGACAGGGGAAGGCTTCCCTCTTCATCCCGCTCTCCAGGCGGTTGCCAAGTAAAGCGCGCTCTGCTCTGTGGACCAAGGCAGTAGAGACGTGAGGTTTTGTGTGTCCCAAACAAGCCCCCAGCTGGTTCATCCCACGGCTCTGCCGCTCATGGCCATCAGTTCTGCACAGAGCAGCCAGCAAAGCCGTCACTGTTTGCATTGCCCGGGCCTTTGGAGCAGGAACTGTGGATCACCATCAAGCTTCAAGTCTTCTCTTAGTGTTAAGTGCTTCACATAGTCCCATCCAGATTTTGGGTTTGGGCCAGTCCAACGCTAGGTTTTGGGAGCATCCATTAGCGCTTAGGTCAACAGGGTCTCACCAACCTGGAGCGGGCGCTTGTGGCCGCCCTCCAAGCTACAGCACATTAAAACCAATATCTACTAAGGTCATAATGAAAAATCCTGTGCTAAGCCACCTCTTTAAACCTCCTTAACTCGTAATTCTGGTTGTGAAATGCTATTTAGGAAAAGAAGATTGATCAAAGTCAGGATGTTTTTATGGATTTTTGTAAAATTTTTTTTTTCCCCAAAGGTTTAAGATGAAGGAGAGATTTTCACTGAACACATTGCCTCTCTCAATTTTTTCAGCATCCTCTTGTTTTGAAGTTTCCACTTTTATCTCCTGCCAACTTTTACCTGCCCAGAGCAACACGTTTTGCTGACAGTTGTCATCTCCACGTACCGTTTGCTGAACACCAAGCTGCTGGAAGGCCCAGGGGCTCACTAAGGACAGGCTCGGCTCCTTGTTTTTTCAAGACCTTGCTTGCTCAGTTGAGAAGCGAGCTAGTCTGCTTCTCAAACCTACTCCATATGGCATCACTGATGTATTTTTGACTCAAAGAAATCTGCTTATTGTCTGCTCTTAAATAAAAAGTGAGCGGCTCCTGCGAGCGACACCGTGGCGCAGGAAATGCAAATAGGCTGTTACTTGAACTCCATTTCTGAAGGGATTGTGCTCTGCTTTTCAGATGAGATTAAGAGCTCAATTACAGTACAGAAAGGGTCTTTCATTAAAAATTCTTTCATTAAATCACACATAGAACATAATAAGGACAAATTATAAAGCTCTTCAGAAGCACATCTGTGCCAAACTGCTAGGTAGGGAGGCCCATCATGGGGAGCATCAGCTCTTTCTCCTATCCTCCTAAAGAAACAAGTCCCACATACCCCATCTAACCCCATTTTTGAGGAAAACGCATAACCAGATACCTATGGGGCACCCAATTCTTTGAATGCATCTCTTCCAGTGATAGAGACAACCGGTATAAGCAACCATCCACACACTTTTGTAACGAGCGGGCTGAAGCCTCGAGTTCCTACCAATACATACAGCTTGGATGTGCAGTAGGGTGTTCAGTTAACTCGAGAAACACCCAGATAGGTAACAAGAGATCAGCTGTAGAATTTAAAGAGTTTTTAAGCCCAGCAGCTAAGGGATGAATCAACAACCTAAATGCCAGTCACTGCACATCACACCAAAACCCAAGCCTGTTTCATTCTAGCAATCCTGCCATGCTTTCCTGTCTGCAGAGGCTTCCACCAAGGAACCTTCAGCTGAGGGGGGAAACCAGGTAAAGAAGGAACAGATGAAACTCCTCTTGCAGGGGCAAAAGCCCAAAGGCTCTCAGCCAGAGACCTCTGTGCCCTAGCAGCCAGGCTGGCCAAATTTTCAAATGAAAAAACCCTGCGTGCAAAGCTCAGGTGCACAAACCCCAGGCAGAAACACCTGCTGGCCTCTTTGGGTTTGCAGTGATGGTGCACACATGAGCCTGGAGCAGGGTCATGGATGCTTTTTTTGCCCCCAGTATTTCAAGACACTGCTCAAAGGAGGTGGCAGAGAGCGATGGGGCTGTCCAGGATCCTGCCCCTAGGAAAGGGTAGGTCCCAATTCAGCCAAAACCCTCACAGAGTTGTCACTACTTGGTTTTGTCCTGTTGTTATTCTGTTCTCCTGGAACACATTAGTTAATTACCAAAGGCAGTTAGCTAATTGGACTGTAAGCATGTGCTGGTGGAAAAAAAAACACCATTCCACTTTGAAACCCAAAAGGGAAATTCATTGGAATTCCCTTTGAAAAGAAATCCCAAAAGCTCATAATCCGTTGATGAAAACTGTCACCTGCAAGGAAAGAAACAGCATTTTCCAGCAGGTTTCACAACTCTGGCAACTACAACACCCATCAAGCATTGGGATTGTCATTCCCACACCAGAAAAACCCTTCAAAGACTCCAAACCTTCCTCGGGAAACAGTGCCAGCATGCACAAACTTGAGAAGTTATCCATGAAGGCCTGATATTTCCATCAGGGACAGGATGAGCTGAATAGGAGAGCGTGAGTGGGGCTCTTCGAAAGCCAGAGCTCAGAGTTGGGACAGGATTAAATCCCAGTGTCACCTATAATTCCAGAAGAGGATCAAGCCACGAGAGCGAGCTCAGAAAGCAAGAGCGCTCGTCACAAAATGTTGACTTGTACACCGAGGGAAGAAGAGAAAATAGGGCTGAAGACAGCCTACCGCCAGTCTTCAGACTCAGCCGGTGTCTGGCACACGGCGCGGTGACTCACAGACAGCCCGCTCAAGACGTGGGTGGCAGAGCTGAAGAGTCCACCGATAAGCAGCAGAAATAATTAAAAGCATCTAGGAGCAAGCGTAGCAATTAGGACTTGGAGAAGAACGAGCCTAAAAAGGCTAGATGTCGTCTAACAACGCGTACAATGAGGGGACAATAGATGCTGCTATTCATTATGTAGCGAAAGAACGTCAGACTGTTCAAAGAAATAGAAAAATAGGACATTAACTGTCAGGGAGAAGCTATATTGAAAGCAACCTAGAATTAGAACCAACACCGTAATGTAGCTTTGATCTAAAGGCTTATCAATAGAGAGAGAAAGGCTTAGAGATTCACATAGGTAGCACGATATCCACACTGAGCGGGAGCAGAGAAGGGTGCAAACCTACGCCTTCCAGGCTGGACTTCCACCAAAGACTGAGGAGGAGAGGGGCAACCGAGAGCCGGAGCTCATCCCCGAGCTCCCCGCACGCGGCTCCGCTCAGGCTCCTTTGCAAAGCCGGGCGAGATGAGCACAAACGCACCGGCACCAAACCCAGTTTGCCACTGCACGGCCACATCTCCTCAACTTCTGACCTTGCCCTGCTCAAAATAGGTGCTAGAATTACCCAGCACACCTATTCTTTACTTGCGGGCCCTCGGACAGCCCTGATCCAGCACCACCCTTGTGCATGCTCCTCTCCTCAGGCTCAGCGGGGAGCTTCGATATCCACAGTAGAGTTCAGAGTGGCTTGGAGGGATGGGACAATAGAATCATAGAATCACTTTGGTTGGCAAAGACCTTCAAGATCATCAAGTCCAACCTTTAACCTAACCCTGCCATCCCACCACTAAACCCTGGCCCTAAGCACCTCATCTGCCCTTCTTTTAAATCCCTCCAGGGATGGGGACTCGACCACCTTCCTGGGCAGCCCATTCAATACCTGCACTCCCAGGGACAACGGGCCCTTCCACATCCTGAGCCCCTTTGCCAGTGCTACGTTGTGCCCCAGACAAGAAAAATCAGCATCCGTCCCCTCACCCTGAGCACCCTGCAGCCCCCCACCGGCTCCCTGGCTGTCTGCCAGGCTGCACCACTTAATTACCCCCGCACAGATGGCTAATGACTTTGTCCTCTCCTGGCTGATGAGCTGGAGAAGAATTGTGTTAAGTTTGCTTGTTAGCAGCACGGCCCTCCAGGCTGCCTTGTGCAAAGGAAAAAAGAGGCTCCGAGCACTCCAGCAGTGCCAAAAAAAAAAAAAAAAAAGGGGGGTGGACGCTTTCCAAAGACATCACTTCTGGGAGCAGCCAGGGCACAGTGGCCTTCCATGGGTCATGGGCTGGGCTCTGCATACTCCTCCTGTTCGTTGACCCATTCCTTAGCCCTCTGCTGCCTTGTTTGCGATATGAATATGCTGTCTGGCACCGAGGGAAACACTAAGACAGAATCCCACCCCTCTGATTTTCCCGTGCCGTGCCAGCAGACACCTCCCTGCTCACCAACTCCTGCAGAAACGCTGGATCTTGTGATGTGACCCCAGCATGGCAATGTCTGGGCGCACACACGCGTGAAACCCAGTCACCGAAAAAGCTCATCACCACTTCTACAAAATAAGGCAGTTGTTACCCAAACATCGAGCAGAGCTAAACTTCCCTGGAAAACCCTGTGTGCAGGATAACCAGGGACAGAGAAGGGACATCTCCGTGGAGCAGCGGGCTGGTGTAAATTCTCATTAGGTCGTTAACTGCTGGTTTCATTAGGCTGCCTACAGACAAAATGTAATTACTTAGTGGCTACCGCGCAGCAAATAGCCATTTCGGTTTATTAGTGTTCTCGCAGCTGTAAACCTGTCAGTGAAATTATTTTAAATGCACCTTGTAAAGTTTGCTCCTTCTCAAAGAACATGTCAGGGGGTAGACTGGTATTTGAAATTAGCTCCCCCATAAAACAGAGTTTTAAGGCAGTTTAATAGCACTTGAAAGCGTTCTGCTCCAAAACCCTGTCCCCAAAATCCAGGTGTACCTTTCTCCATTGGAACTCTTAGAAATCTGTGGAAGTTACAACTTCAGCGTACATTTTACAGCAGCGTTTACAGCCCAAGAGTCAAGGCCAAGGCTATAAAATCCTGATCAAGCCCTGAGCTTTCTCAAACCACAGGAAAACTTGGATCTAAAGGGCTGTTTACAGCCCAGGACTCTTTAGCAGAGGTCTGGTTTAAAGCTTAGTTTGCAATGAAGACAGACCCGTAGCTTAATTTATTTAAGTGTTCCCACTGAGCCGGCATAAATTATAATGGCTCTGCTAAAACTCATGGCTCGTCCACTCCTAATTTAATCTTCCTTACTTGTACCAGAGCTGCTTACCTTAGCCCTAAGCACCGTCCTTACTCCTCCAACAGTTTGATGGCTCCCACTTTCTTATTACTATGCAGACATGTGTTGGATTAAAGCCTTCCTGAACGGGAGCCTTATCCAGCTCCCACCAGAGCTAGTGAAGATATTTCAGTGCATTCAATGCAGTTGTTATCTCAGAAAAAGGATCTTGCGTAAATTAGAATAAAAGTTCTACCAGTATCAGTAATTTCTATTTCACCCTGTCCTGGTTTCACCTGGGATAGAGTTGATTTTCTTCCTAGTGGCTTGCATAGTGCTGTATTTGGATTTGATACGAGAAGAATGTTGATACCACCCTGATGGTTCAGTTGGTGCTGAGCAGGGCTCACACCAGGCAAGGACTTTTCAGCTTCCCCTGCTCTCCCAGGGGCACAAGGAGCTGGGAGGGGGCACAGCCAGGACAGCCAACCCCAACTGTCCCCAGGGCTATTCCAGACCATACAACATCATGCCCAGTACAGAAACTGGGGGAAATTGGTCAGGGGGCAGCAATCACTCCTTAGGGGTGGGATGGGCATCGGTTGGCTGGTGGTGAGCGGTTGCATCACTTATATTTCCTGGGTTTTGTTCTTGTTTTCTTTTTCACTACAACTTTTATTATTATTATTATTTCAATTATTAAACTGTTCTACCCCAACCCACCAGTTTTTTTGCCCTTCCGATTCTCTCCCCCATCCCACCGGGGGATGAGGGCAAGCGAGTGGCTGGGTGGGGTTGAGCTGGGGTTAAACCACAACACCCAACCATTCACTAAAAGCCCTCACTCAAGAGCTTTTTACATCATTTCTAGCATTCACTACATAGCCAATTATTAAAAAGAGCCATGGACCTGCAGTGCATTTTTTTTTTCCTCTCCATATTTTCTTCAGCAATAGCTTACCAGGTGCCCTCCCTCTTTTCATCTCCTGTTTAATCCATTTACTATCATCTTCCATGGCACAGCACAAGATGTTTCCACAGCACCTCCCGTGCGTGAGCCTGCGCCGGCCGCTATTTCATGATTCACCCATAAAAGCCAGCCCCCAGCCTTCCCACTCCCACCTCTTCATCTTCCCATCTGCAGAGCGGAACCAAGGTCAGCCAGATGCAAATGTGGTATTTGAAGCCGAAGCGTGACGGGGCAATGATTGCTTGATGAGCCCAAGAGGAGAGAAAGGTCTTGCTGTGCCTCATCTATTAAATCACCATCGGTTGCGCAAGGAAAATTAAGGACAGAGCAGTGACGCCGCTCTGACCAGCTTCCCCATGTCATCGCTCCTGTCACCGAGACACAGGCAGGTTACACATCCTCTGACTCCTGCTGTGATAAAAACACTGGAAAAAGAAGAAACAAAAAATAATCCAGGATTTTCATCACATGAGCTCTGGATTTCCAGCTTTCTTACAAAAGGGGAAGATTTGGCAGGGAAAGAATATGAGAAGGAGCCTCAAATTCTCCAACATATCAGTAAAAGTATTTTTTCCTACTCAAGCTTTAGCAATCTAAGCAAAGCAGGTCAGCTTTTCAGACCCTTCTGCACACCCCATTTCCTTACGGGCACCGCGCAGGGGTGCGTGCTCCCACTGCCCCAGCATCCCAACACAAAGCCCTATGGTACCGCATAGACACAGCCCCGAGGAATCATAGAATCATGTGGTTGGAAAAGAACTTTGAGATAGAGTCCAATCATACCTGTCCCCTACTAAACCTTAAGCACCTCATCTACCCAGCTTTTAAATCCCTCCAGGGATGGGGACTCGACCACGTCCCTGGGCAGCCCCTTCCAGTGCCCGATAACTCCTTCAGTAAAGACATTTTTCCTAATATCTAATCTAAACCTCCTGCTGTCCCTCCAGGCCCAGGTACCTGCAACAGCACCTCTGTGCTGATCTAAACTAGTTCCTCCCCAAAATGAAATGGCCAATTTATCCCCCAAAAGCTGGCTAACAGCCTTCTCTCAAGAAGAGTCATCGCTTCACATCTATCATCTCCGCACTGAGATACGTCCCACTAAAACTGCGCAAGGACATAGGCAACATGAAGGCAGGCATTTAATGAGATGAGTTTAACCCAGGAGAGCTACTCATCCCCATGAGCAAGCCAAGCCAAGCAGTAGAGAAAAAATTAATACTCACATAACTGGCACCTAACAACAAGGCAGGTGAAAAGTTGAGTTCAGAGAATGAAGGGAATACAAAAAACACACCAAGTAAAATAAAAGGTAAGAAAAATCCATCACTCTAAGTTGTTTAGCTTCATTTACCTGTTGAAGAAACACACAGGTAGCTGGGGGGAAAAAATCCAAACAAAAACCCAATAGTAAGCATGACAAACCAAATCAACGGGTGAGCATCACACCCGGAGCCAAACAAGCCCCGGGAGATTGGGAAAGTGCCAGGCGTGTGCTCCAAACAGCAGGAGAAGTGGAATGAGCTCCTGTGAAAGGGGAACAAAAGGAAGAGGCAGCCCGAAGAGAGGAAAAAACGCCTCTGCATTCTTCTAAACTATCGAATCCATTCCCTGCCCACCAGGGTTTTTCTTTTTAACGCATAATTTCTTGTCTCATGCGATAGAAATCCAGAAACACGAGAGCAAAGGTTAGGAGAAGCACAGCTTATTGAGACTATTCCCGCAGAGCGGACGAGGTACAGCCTCGTGCAACAGCAGGGTCCTGTCTGGGCATTGCAACATCTCAAGGAGATCAAGAAAGCAGCAAAGAGAATGAAAGAGGGTCTCAAAACACAAGAGTTTTCTTCCTTGCTCCTGCATGGACAATTTTAGAGCCACGCTTTCCACCAGTTCAGCCTGCAACGAGCCGGGATGGCGGCTGCGCTGCCCGGGGGATCCAGCAGGTCAGGGACCCGCGGCGTGCCGGGGAGCTCAGGGTAGACACCTCATTTGCAAACACCGAGGCTAATGATGCAAACGATTCCATGCAGCACTCACATCTTTAATTGCTTCTTTTCCTCTTCCTGGGGAAGCCAAGTTGCCTTAGTTACTACAAGCACTGTTTTCTTCCTCCCCCCTGCCAAATAACAAGCCCCCCTCTTAGCAAGTGCTCCCAGGGTTGCCTAATGCTCATCACACCCATGCTAAGGGGAAGGGAGCAGGTTCATTTATCACTAATTACACTGATTAACTTCCTCAGCTGCTGAGTTCAAGAGCCCCGGCATGCCTCAGGTTACAAATGATCACAGAAGGAAAAAGCTCCACTGAATGAAGCTACGGATGCACCAGTTGTCTTTGCCTGACAAATACCCCGCCTTGGGAAAATCCCCCCTGAAATGCAAGTTATGAAATCCCACCCGTGCCCAGGGGAGAGCGCAGCAGGGCGCTGCTCAGGGCTACGCTACAAAACTGCATGGGAGATCACAGAATCCCAGGATGGCAGTGGTTGGAAGGGACCTCGGGAGCTCACCCAGTGCCACCCCACTGCTCAAGCAGGGTCACCCAGGGCAGGGGGCACTGGACATCATCCAGGCGGGGGTTGAATATCTCCAGAGAAGGAGACTCCACAGCCCCCCTGGGCAGCCTGGGCCAGGGCTCAGGCACCCTCAAAGTCAAGAAGTTCTTCCTCACATTCAACTGGAACCTCTTATGTCTGTTTGTGCCCATTGCCCCTTGTCCTGGCGCTGGACACCACTGGGAAGAGTCTGGCTCCGTCCTCGTGTCACCGAAATCGGGAAAAACAAACCTCGTAACACT